>JANHGB010060460.1:0-20320 GCA_026283785.1 Coracopsis vasa
CTGCAACAGCAGCAACTCTGAATGTCATGGTCCTGCTGTGCTTCCATCACGGACTAGAGGGGAAAAAAGGAGAAAACACAGCTAGGATTCTCCTCCTGGCCCTTCACACAAACACTAAAGGGCAAAGCAGCATAACAGCTTTGCTAAGAGTCTAAACCTGCCATGTCCAAGATTGTACGTTATCCTTTGGATTAATGCATACAGACACTACATGTACAGGCGTATATACAAGTTTGTGTGGGATTCAGTTACTCCAAAGGATGTCTGGGGGAAAGGACTGTAAACAGCACCTCTTCAAGACAGCTCACTTGTGGTGAGGAAGATAAAAAATACGAGTTACTGAATCGGGGTCTGTCAACCACCAGGACTAAGTGCTGAACACACTTTGAAAACCTTCCAGATTTGCGGCAAAAGCCGCGGTAACAGCTCCGTGCTGTCCTGCAAAGTCAAAGCAATTCCCTGGGAACACCCTGGATCTGACTGCAGCACTGTCTACACAGCAAAAACAAAAACCAAAACACAGATGAAAGATGTTTCCCCTCTTCTTTCCCTGAAGGGAGAAAAAAAACCCAACCCAAACCAAAAAACAACATCCTTCTTAGGTTGAGGAGGAGATCACAGGGAGGAAAACATGTAGGAGTCCAGACGAAAGGCTAGAGCTGCAGACCAGGCATCGTGCAGCTGCTCCAGCTACACACAGTTGTTTAAAAAAAGCATTATGCATTTTTCCTCTCTCTTTAGATGTCTTGCCTGGATGCTTTAAAGCAGCCTCGGAGGAATGTGCTCTTGGGTCTGAATCCCATAGGAAATTATCCTTTGTGGTGGATGGTCTCCCCTTGGGGCCTGTCTGTGTGTTTTGCTTTCATGTAATCCTCCCACCTTGGTTTTCTAATGTAATGCTATCCATATTATTACAGCTCTTTGATACTCTCAAATGGTACTTACTCATGCTGTCGTATTTTCAGCTCTTCCAGACTGGGTCTGACTAGCTTGGCTGGCTTGTGGTGCATGCAATAAATATTGAGTTAAGTTACCAGAAGATAGCATGGAGCGGTTGCATGCCAATGGCAGGCATTGCACACAGGAGTGCCTGGGCCATTTGCTCTTTCCAAGTGGGACGTGCTGGTGATTTGTGTGCGGGCATGTGCTCTACAAGAACAACAGAAGTCTAAAATACAAGCACCACTCTGTGGTGTCAGAGTTTGCTGACAGCTGCTAACTAGTTTTTTGTCCTAGTTCCCTTTTCTTTCTGCAGCTTCTGTTCCAAGAAGGTTCAACAGATGAGATGCAAATTTTTAAGGCAGTTCATTACTGTGGTTTAGATCAATTTACCAACAGCCCACCAGGTCCATCATCCTGACCTGTAGACAAGGCTCCCTCTACACTGCCTACAACTGAAGCTTTCCCAAAAGACATGAATCTTCACTGCCACTACTGCTCTCATTTGCACTGAGAGCAGGGGTTTGTGGTTTCCTTTCTAATTCCCCTGCATCACACAACCTCAGTATTAGGTTTGCATCATCTTCATTGTCTCACTGATGCACCATGGGAATTTAATCATAAAGCAAGCCTCTACTTTAAGTGTTCTCTTTTCTTCATTCTGGCATGAATTTACACCCTGACAAGTTGGATTTTTAATAACCCTCCTACACACATACACAGAGACAACTTCAGTACCTCCTCCGCTCACACAGTGGATACCCTTAAAAACATGAATCAACGTTTACCCGCAGTTTTCCTACGGTGCTATCTAACTACCAGCAGTTATCGCCCATGTGTACGAACAAACTTAAATATCACTATATGGCTGACTGCTCTCCTGTGGTTTCCCTCTTGAAAGTTATCTCCACTTATAATGCAGGCTTAATAACAGTGAAGAAATGCAGTCCCATCAGTCTAACAATATAAGGGACCTGGTCTCTGGTTCTAATCTTCCTGCTTGCTTGCTGGAGGCCCACAACTAATCCAACACTCATCACAAACCTGCTTTCAGTTTTGCCACTTTCAACACTGCAATAGTAATTCTGAACTTTTCTGCAGAAGACTAAGAAATCAATGACAAAAGGTAAATTTAGTGGCTAGTTGATTATTACCAACAATTGTGTGCTGCACTCAAGCTTTTAATCTAATACAGGGAAGTATTTCATTCACACATGCGAAGAGGTGACAGCAATCATGCTCATTAATGACACTTTCCCCTGAATTTTGAAGGCTTCTCTGAACAAGAAACTCAGTCTTGGCTAAAGAAAACCATAATCACATCCCACTCAAGTTGGCCCACTGCTGTATATGCTTCATTGCTACAGCTATGTGAATTTCTGCCTTTAACTGGCCTAACATTAAAAGATGTGGAGAAGAAATGCCAACTCATTGTGTCACTGCCCCCCATTTATTCTATTATAGAATATATATTTTCATTACATTAATATGATATTATTCTAATTCTATAATGTAGTAATCCACAGCCATAGGGTTAAGTAAACCTTCCTTATTTTTCTCCCTCCCTTCCCTAAGGATAGTAGATACAAAGGAGAAATGTTCAATTCCATTTACAAGATGTGTCCTGAGCCAGTACTCAAACCATGTCATGTGGCAGCAGTCCTCAGGTCATTCCACCAGAGTAGAGCTCTCACAACAGTAGCACAGCAATTCTGCTTTGTCTTATTGCCAAGTGGATTGAAAAGCAGCAAAGTCAGAAGAGGTTTTGCTTCATTCTCCACTGCACAGCAATAAATCGACACAGCACAGCTGCAATCTGCTCAAGCTTAAGGAAGGAAGAAAACAATTTGGGGCTCACATCTGTGCAGCAACTATTAAGAGAACCTACCCACCTCTATTCCACCAAAGAACTGACCTAGCTGTGCAGTTCACTTCTGTTGATGACATTAGCTTGAGGAAACTCTCAGCACGCTTATTTTGCAAACAGCATTTTGCTTGGAAATTACAAAAGAATCAGAAGTGCCACTTGCTGTTAGACAACATTATAATGCAAAATGAAGCACAACCATTGTGATGGGAGAACACATTCATTAACTCAAGAGAGTTGGCAGTCTTCTGATAGTTAGTTGATTTTTCTCAAATTCAACCCCCTGGACTCACGTGATCTGAAAATCTGAATTTTCTTCCTTTATTAAAAGGATTTTCTGGCTGCCCTCATCACTGCAGGGATTCAAAGTTACTCACCTAAAGGGCAAGGATAAAGATTTACAATTTTATGTTGAAGCATCATCTATTTTCAGGGCAGTATTATCATTCTGAATCACAGACTGGTTTGGGTTGCAAGAAACCTTAAAGTTCCCACCCCCTGCCACAGGCAGGGACACCTTCCACTAGAGCAGGCTGCTCCAAGCCTCGTCCAGTCTGGCCTTGAACACTGCCAGGGGTGGGGCTTCTCTGGACAACCTGTTCTAGTGCCTCACCACCCTCACAGTGGTTACCAAACATCAGGTTTGGTAACTGTACAAACAACATGCAGGTTTTCTGTTCCTTGTCTCTCTATAAAACTTTGATCATTCTCAAAAGCCACAGACCCAATTCCCATTTTTGTTACAGCTACACAATTGTGCTGACTTACACACAGTTGTGACTGATGTTAAGATAATGGAGCAATCATAATCCATTGATTCTTATATGATATAATGGCCTTATTTACTTTTCTGAACCATCTTTGATGTGGAAATACCTCTGAGGATATCCACAAGGTATATGTTACTGTAGAAGCACCCAGTAGTATTCTTGAAAAATTTCCTTTCTGGAAGATGAGTTTTCCAAACAGAGCCCCCTTAGAAGAGCACAAATGGATCTATGCAAAGTCTATCACTTCTGTAAGAAACCAAATTGGACAGGTCAAGTTGCAGAGGAACAAAAGGAGATGGTCACATCCTTTGAAGATGCACTAGCAAAAAAAACAAAGACAAAACACATTTGGCTATCACTTAGTTTCTTCATGTACCACTTATCAGTGAACCAGTAGCTCAGGAGAAGTCATAAGGAAGAAAAAAGGGAAAAAGCAAATGGAAGGAAAAACTGACGGTTTACTACCTTGCAGCACGTTTGAGAGCCCACCCTTCCCACTGATGCTCACAGAATAGCCTCCCTGGCCAGGCCACTGACAGAAAACATCAGCAAGTTGACAAGACTTAGATGAATGAAACTTAATGACAAATGGGGAAAAAGACCAGAACAACACTGAATCTGGTTTCCTTCTGCTTCCACAGTTTGCCACACACCCAGCAGAGCCACAGCGCTCTCAGGGCTGCTAGCACTAATTAGATCTGCACAGCCAGAATGGAATACATTAAGGTTAAAAAAAAAATGACCCTCTGAACCCAGTAGTACATATCCACAGGAACTATTCATTTAAACTTCAACTTAAATACGTATTTATCTTTGTGCTCTGAAGTCCAATATACCTCATTTTCAATTTAACCTCTCCTCTTTTATGCTTTGCAAAAGTTGTGCGAGATCATTTATGCAGAGATTTAATATTTATTAAAAATTCAAGCAATTGGAAGAGCCAGGCATTTCAAAGGGTTAGCAATCAATGCACACAACCCTCACACCCTGCCCTGCTGGAGAAAGACAGGCAGAAACTGTCAAGTGCACGTTAGGAAATGTTCTGCGGTTCACATCCCTGGCAGAGCATGAGAAGACATAGCTGCAAAGAGGGAACGCAGGCCAGATCCTCCAGTAATGTAAACTGTAAAAATAACTCCTCTGACTAAAAGCTGGCTTGCAGAGTTGGACTCAAATACTCACTGAAGTCACTGGGGCAGCTCGTAAGGCAAAGCAATTCCCAGGAGGAGGAGAAGGTGGCAGATACAGAGCCAAGGGAGGGTAAATATATCATTCAAAGTCCACAACCAGAATGGAGACCTGGCTACACACTGCTCCCCCAGAGCTTCAGATCCATGTGCTTATCTGGGCCATGCTGCACTTCCCAAAGAGAGAGCACAGTTCAGTTCATGTTATGCTGACAGACGTAATTCCCCTGCATGTTTGCTCCATTATTTTAAGAATTACTCAGAGGATCCATCATCCAGAGACCTCTTTCAAATACAGACAAAATCCCCTACACTTCCTGCAGGCTGCATTCAGCCTGTATACGCAGTTGTAAAGCTATAACCTCTCCTTTGCTAACCAGCACTGAGTAATTCCATGTAGAAGCCCAGCATGAAATCCCCACACAAATATATCTAGCAAGATGCTCTCAAAGCCTTTGTTTATTCAAGCTTGATTTTATAACGTTTTGACAGGATCCAGAGGCTGCCATTTGTACCCTTGACCCATCATCAAAAGCATTTACATGTTTTTTATCTGAGATGTAGATTTAATAGCTTTCTATTAGGTCTGTTCTGATGGGGTCTTTGAAAGTCAAATTCCTGCTACTAGCACAGGAAAGGTTAGAATGTTTTCCATTATATGCTATCCAAGCCTCTCATCCATACTAGAGTACCTAATGGTCACCAAACGTGAGCTTGTAACTTCTGTACGCAATAGGAAGATATTATGCCTATTTTTAGACTTGATACAGGAAGGACAAAAGTACCTTAACCCGCCTGCCAAAGGTGGTATGTGAATCTATAGATGACCCATGAGCCTTTCATACCCTACTGTGTATTCAAGAAACAGCCCTTCTTCCTTGTATGACTGTGTTAGTACCTAAAGGGGATTTTTACAAAGCATAAAATAGGGTGAAACATTTCTTTCCACTGGAAAGACCCCAAAACCACAATTACACACAAACATCGACTTTAAGTCATTTCAAGAAGCCTTGTTTAAAGGTATTATTTTAGCCACTTACTTACAGGAATAAAACACATTAAATCTATGTAATAAACCAAAATTATGTTAATTAAGAAGAAAATCAGCACATAGTGCTCAGGGTCCCTCAGAGATAAACCCACTCCAACTTGCAAACTAAATGCTAGAATTAGAGTTTAGTACAAGCTTTCTGAATTCCTCTGCATCACCCAAAATCTCCTCCCACCCTTCCATTCCTTCTCCTTTACATACAACCTCAAGTAACTTTTCTGTGATAATATCCCCAGAGAGCTGCAAATTCTTAATGAAAGCCTAACAAAAAATTGTAACAAATATAATCCAAGATTTCAAATATAAATCGTAAATAATAACATGCAACACCTCTCCTTCCCCCCTCCTTGTTTGGATTTACAGTGAGTTTCCATCCATTCTCTTTTCTGGAGGTTTTACTGCACTGAAGAGGCTCATAATGTAATATGGGACAGCATAAACTAATGAAAGACAGTAACTTTTCAAAGCCTACATGCAAATACAAAATATTCTGCAAGTGTAACTACAATGGGCTTCTCTCCTCAAGGAGAGTGCTCTTTCGAAACAGCATCTGAATACGTGCCCCAGCTTGGCTCTCAGGAACCCACTATGTACTGGGTTTAGTGGCTTGGATCCATTTTAATACTCAAATACAGTTCACGAGCAGCATTATCTAAGGGTAAGCAAACAAAACACACCACCAAACACTGATAAGCTTCTCACTAAACCAAAATACTACTCCTGAATGTATGTCTGGCATGTATGGATAGCTGGTGACACCTGCATTTTGCAGTAGTCTCAGCTAGTTCAGAGATCTGTGTGAGCAGAAGGACTGCATTGATTATTTATTTTAATCATACATGTGAACATGTATCCAAACGTATAACAACAAACAAAGCTTATTAAATCTCTTGTACATACTGCAAGGAATAGATTCCAATGGGCCATAGAGATAAAAATCAAGGGAGGTAATGATCTAATGGTTGATCGTATCTTAAAGGTCTTTTCCAACCTAAATGATTCTGTGATCCTGTAAATAAATAATAGAAGTAAAGCAATATGCCCACCTTGTCTGAAGAACTGCCCACCCCAAAACCTGCCTTCCGGGGAAGGTGTACGACAGCTCCCAAGCACCTGGTGGAGCAGCAGTACAGCTGTCGGGTAGCACACACGTAGCTCAGAGCTTACCCAAGCTTCGCAGATAAGAGATAAGCAATACTTTATATTTCACTCAGATGTAGATTATGAGCCAGGGAAAAGCAAGCTTAAAAGGTGAACAGCTTCTTTTGGCATTAGCTGAAATCTCTGTATAGTCTCCAAAGAAAGCCGACAGAGAGGTCAAGCTACAGTGTGGGAATTCTACAGCCAATAAAACCCCTGGTTTTTAAGCTCTGAGTCAGAAAAATTCAATGTGGATGACCACTTATTGAAAGGGTCATCATCCAACAGAGAGAAAATTGCTAGAGCAACAAAGAGCCCAGAAGTATTCCTCAGTTTATAGAAACCACAGAGAAGGGCAAATTCTAAATCTGTCTTCTTCTAGTATTTATCTAGTTTGCCTCCAAGGATCAATTTATCCAGCAGAAACCGCATTGTGATGGTGCAGTCAGGTTCCTCCTTCCCTGAAATCTGAGCTTAAATCATAAAACACAATTATTGTTTTATGGCTGCACGCTGACATTTAAATCCTTCTCTAGCACTGTATACATAGCTCAAGCACTGCACTGACAAGCAAGCAGGGCAGATGTGAGCTCTTGCCCCAAGCTTTTATTCAGTTTTCCTCAGGGGAGCAGCTTTACTTTCTACTATACGCTAGGTGACTGCACTGTGCGTTGGCACTCTCAGGGTGTTCACAGAGTCAAAGCTTAAGAAGAACATTTACAGATTTCCCTCTACCTCCCAAAGCTCCAGCTATTTCCCTACTGGAGAGGATTTTACAATGCAACTGGTCTAAAACGATTGTGTCCATTAGGCTATGCCTGCACCAACTGCAGGATTCTAACCCAGCACTAACCTTGCCCAGGCACTTCTGTACTACAAACATCGAAGCAAAGCTTGAATGGGCTCCTCCATGGATCCTGTAGCAGGACTTTCCACGCATTAAATTAATCACTGTGAGATAAAGCCAGCTCAAAGAGTCCTACAATAGACTGTCCCACTGCAGTGCTATTAAAAGCCTTTTATATGTAAAGGCAGAGATATCCCTCCCCTACAAGTCCTCTGCAACTGTCCTCCTTTCTGACATTCATTCTTAAAGCATCTAGTTTTATTCTTTCTCTCTTCACTGGGGTTAAACCACGATACTCCCATTAGTGCTCCCACAGCACTGAATTTGGTTTGCTAATTACTGCAATCAGGGAAGATGGGGAACATGAGGTGCAGATTAAAATACTGCTCAGGCTGGGTTCTTTCTTGGCACTTCACCCTTGTGATATATCCGTGTGGTAGCTCAATACTGAACAGCACTTGACTCAGCCTCAGTTTGGAGTAGAGAGAAATTAATTGCAAGCTAATAGGATTCAAATTGGTACAAGGGATCCCATCATTATGGGACAAGAAAGAGTAAAACCGCAGTACATCAGCCAGCTAGCAAAGGGCTTCGGTCAATGCAGTGGAACAATCAACACCATTGCTGAGACATGACGAATTGATACCTCAATAATCGTAACTTATTAGCTGGTGGTGCTGAACTAGCACACGGACCAGGTGGGAACGGACTAAACCTACACAGTGTTTGCAGAAGGAACAGCATTCCCTCTGCAAGGGCTAACTTGAACTAATTTTACACTGATGTGAAGATGTGTCACAGCTTAATTCAAGCAGCAGTTATGTGTACTGGAGGATGAACGTGTAAATCAGCAGCAGGCTGGGAAACAGAAGGCTCCTGGTATCAAATGTCAGTGGAGTTGCTCCCTCGCTCTGCAACCTTGACAAGTCATTTGACCTCCTGGTGCTTCAATCCAGAGAGCTACAGAGCTGGGTTAGAAGCAAGATTCCCATTATAAACCATATACTCACCTTTTGAGCCTAGAACTCGGGTAACCTGCATCCCCTATGTTGCTGTATTTGAAATCAGCATTGGAATTATTACTTGAACTGGCCTGTGGATTTTTAAAGCCATGTGTAACAAACAGGCTTTATGTAATGAATTACAGTTAAGCTGTGAGAGTAAACTTGACAGACATGTGCATGCATCTGCATTCACACAAAGCCCAACTGTCCCACTTCCACATGAGAAGCTCCAAGGGAACATCTATAAAGCAAACTGAAGGTTCAGTTGTGGCATGGATGAATGCACCTGCAATGATTTCTTTCCAGGTAGCACACAGACAGGGTAGCAGAGCCCAAAGCAGCAGAGATTAACAAGCGTGGATCCCTGTGGGCTTACATTCCTGTTCCTCCTCTCTGCTGAAGCCTGTGCCACTGAATAGTCATAACTTGTTGCCAAATGAAGCAATCATTCACATGGCCAGTAATGCCACACTCCCCCCTCATTCTGCTGGGCAGGCAGAATTTTAGGAATTTGAAATATTCTCCAGTTAGTTTCAGAAAACAGAATGTAACCCACCAGCACTGGAGGTGGCAACACAGCTCACTGGCAGCTGCTACTCCCCTCACATCTTCTGTTAGGGAAAATCTTTTGGATGCCAAACCCCCTGAAGCACAGATCTACCACCCTCACACCAAGCTGGACCTTAACAACTGCTTTTGCCTCTTCTCACCTGAGGTCAGTGAGGGAAAAGCAAAGCTCCCCTAGGCAGTGACTCCAGGGAGGATCAGAGAAGCACACTGGAGGTGAAGGTCTGTGTCTCTGAGCTAAGGGCAGTACATAAACAAATCCCACCACTGGGAAGAATAAAAGGCATGAATTCATACTGAATTGCAAAAAATGTTTTGCTTGGCAAGCCAGGGCTTTGAAAGCCCTTTTTATGTATATCCTATACTCCAAACTGCATAATCGAGTGGGGCTATTTCAGAGTAATAGATACCTGAGCCCTTTTTCAAGCATGCCTGAGTGGATCTATTCCTTCCTAAAGCTTCCCAGGAAGCCAGTTACTAAAGACAGAAAACCACAAAATTATATACTCTGTATTTATAACCAGCTATTCACCCTAGAAGACCTCTGGAGAATTTATAATTAAGAAAAAGAAAATGCTTAGGCTAGAAAACTGGCCCAGCGAGTTTGCTATCAAGATCCTTCCCTGGGTTTGCACAGTGGAAACGCCCTCAGCATTCACACCTAGTTCTCCATCATGAGATAATGATTAATACCAGCATTAGATCATCCTCAGCAACTGCCTCAGCTTTCTGCAAGGCTCTTGGTAGATTGAATTATTGAATGGTGCTCAGCAGCTCTAAGCAAGCTGTTTGAAAGTGCAGCTGGCATCCATCCTGGGCACCTCATGTGGCACATTCACATGGCATGATGCAGAAATACTGGCTGGATGGAGAGACTTCTCTGATGTCCTTCATCTGAACTGGTTCGTTGTGCTTTGGGTCAGCTCTGAGATGATATGGCAGTGCTGTTTACAGATCTACTCATGTCTTTGTGTGATGTTCCATAACTTCAGGCCAGTCCCTTAAATCTTGCTAGCAAGACCAAGACTCTTACAGAGATGACCTCCTCCCTTCCTTCTTGAGCTTGAAAAAACAGACTTGTATTTTCCTGTATGGTAATAAAATAATCATCATGTCCCTATTAATTTTCTTCTGTATATTGCAAGCATTTTTAAAAGGAAGTAAAAACTGTTATCTCCATGTAACAGATAAGCAATCAGATGGTGGATTGCTGAGTAATTCACCCTGTTGCCCAATAATCTAGTACCAGAACTTGGTAGCATAAATCCTTTAACCTCAACAGCTCCACCAATTAGCACTACTGGCAAGAATACAGCCTCTCCTCTCCCAGACAGTTATTTTTTGAGGAGACAAAAAAAGATTTTTAGAATCATGAGTCTGGCAGCATCTGCAAATAGAGAAAAAACCCAACTCGGAGAGTAACGTGCATCGTGCCAGGGATCAAGATTCCCATTCAATTCAGAAATAAAAACATCACATACAAGTTAAGTCCTTCTGAAGTGACTAGCAGGTGGAAGCCAGTATCTGACAGTGGAACAGATCCTATCACTTGTTCGATTTTTAAGTTAATATACATAGTTCAGCATTGGGAACTACTCAGTTTTTGATCAGTAGAAGGAAAAGATTGACTTTTACTGATTAAATCCTAATTCTGTCAGAACAAGCTTCAAGTCAACAAGTACATCAATACTTAACTAGGAATTAACAACAGGCTCTCATTTGGGTACTTGTATTAACAACCTTTGTTGCATAAAACAACAAAGCTTTTCAGACTGTTTTAGCAAGTACACCTTAAGCACTTATAGCACATCTCAGTAAGTCTTTGAACAGCAGGATACACCTTCCCAATGTAAGTCACAGGGTGCTGAACACCCCCAAAAAGTCTGTTCTCTACATTGTGCAAATGAGTACAGTTGAAGCAGTACAAATTCCTGTCATTACCAATGTAAGTTATTCTGCCAAAATAAATAGCAACCCATAGGAAAATAAGCACACGATGCCACAGAAGGAAGCCTCTGAAATGATCAGAAATCCTATTTTGAATCCCATTAATAGAACACAACATACATCTTGCAACAGCTTGCACATTTTATTTGCCTGGATCTATCAAAATAGAAGAAACACATTTATTCTAGTAAGAGATATCAGAATACAAAAATGGAAATAAGAGTAAAGTGGTAAGCAGGATTTATGTAAATGCTGGAGTGAGGAGCACATTGTACCAACAAGTCACTGGGATTTAGGCTCTCAACTAACTGAACCCTTATAGTGGTAATTTTTTTGTAGGAGCATCATTTTTATTTGTGTTTACAAGCAGAGAGCTCACTTATTTCCTGTACAAAACTGCCTCTTACCAAAAGAACATAAGTCTGGACGAGCTCCCACTTCTCACCCTCCTAATCCAGCAGGATGACACTGAGGAATACCCAAGAGCTGCCTTCCCAAGCTCTTCAGGACCAAAAGCCTCATATGTGTGAGTTCCCCTCTACCCACTAAGGGCAGAGCTACACAAGTGCAAGCTTCCAGGGTCCACATCACTGCTCCTTTCCTGACACATCTCACACTTTCTTGTTCATTCTGCAGTTGAAATAATTTTTCAGAAACCAAATTTTTCCCTGTGCTCTCAGTTTCAATAAACAATAACAAGCAGGTATTTGTCAAGTTTCCATCCAACTTACTCTGTCACACATTTGCCTTTGGCTTTGCCTTAGGCTTATGCCCATCTGACGTGACCCAAAGTTGCCAGACAATAACTCAGCTCCTACCAAATAACACGCACGCACACACACAAAAGCACCAATACCCCCCACAAAACATACTTCCTTTTTTTTCCTCTCTGGGACAATGCAGACTTTATTACATCTGTTATTACAAATGCCTACAATAATGTTCTCTAACAAGCAGCCCTAAGGTCAAATGTGTCCCTTGATCAATTTACTAGAGGTCCGTGGTGCTGCTGCTGTGCGGAGACTGTCTGGGGAAGAAAAAAATATTCCCTTTATTCCTTCGCTTCACTGCAAGGAAACAAAAAAAGCTGTCATAAAGACATTTTTCTTCTCCCTCTGCTCTTGACAAGTCAGGTAAACAGGGAGGGAATATCTAGCTGCAAAGGACTGTAAGAGACCAGCGTTTGTACAGGCATATAAAAACATACTGTTTATTTACCAAGCTGTTCAATGCATGAGGATGATTCAGAACAAGGCTAAGGGGATTGGGAAGATGTCTTAGCAAAACACCTGCAAAGCTATTTTGCATGAGGACAAATAAAAGGCACTCTGGATGCGAGTGTCATGTGGTCTTCTTTATACAGGAATTTAGCAATTCGGTACATTGCCAGAGTGAAAATACTCTGACAAGCAATAGCACTAATTCAGAGACGCTCCTAGCAGCATAGCCATTGCGTTAACTTACTCCTAGCTGTCAGTACAGCTGTGACTGTTTATCAGTTTTTGCTCAACAGCTCCGTATCAACCATTAAGTAATGACTATACCCAGCAAAGCAGACTCAATACCAGGAGACTTGCTACAGAAATCGCTTCCTGTTTGAAGTCAAGCAGCAGGGAAGGAGTTAAACTCATTGGCCAAAAGGGCTGAGTACCACTCTTACTCATGCCCCATGGCATGACTTTTGTTTCATATGCTGTGATTTGTTTTCATCTCTACGCGTGGGTTTTAGTCACAGACTGGCACTGACGTTAATGGGAACAGCCCTATTCAGCCCTGCAACTGAGGAACAGAGCAGAGCTTCAGGTACCTTCAGCTATTAGTAGATGATTCTTAGAATTGTCTTTGCTTATTCACTATGTGCAGATTCCCATCACTTCTGATGAAACATGGGAATTCCTGCAAACATGGAATGAGCAGCCCCATTAAAAAACACCCCCTCAACAAAACAAGAAAAAAAGTCCCCTTTGCAAATGACCTATAATGCATCTAAATAAAGCTTGAGCTGTTCCTTACTCACGCATAACTTCATTGCTTCTGTTCCCTCCACACCCTGCCCAGTTGGCATAATTTGCAGAAGGGTTTTGGCATGGACAACTGAAACACCCACATGCTGCCTGAACGAAAAGCTTGTTCCCAGAGTCCTGTTCTTTCTGAGCGACAGCTAAATGAGACTTTTCTTTTGATAACACAGGTCCCATCTGCACGGTAGGTTTCACCCCATGAAGACTGAACTCCACCACATTCCCGTATTACAACAGCTACAATATGTCACCCCACACCATGGCTGAAGCAGGCTTAAAACCTGGCAAAACTCCAACCTCCACATTTCATATGAACAGAATAAAACTCCCCCTAAAGTAACAGAGTTCATCTCTGAAACCCCAGAAGTCACCACACATGTAATTAGCACACACCTTGGTGTGGTACAAAGGCAAGACATGAACAACAAGCATGGGCACAAGGAACTGTCACAAGCTTCTTGAAGGAGCAAGCATTCCCCCTCCACATCTCCGGTGCCATACCCTGTCACAATGTTAATTCATCTTTCTCTTTAAGCAGAGACAGCACCGCCACTGACGATGATACGACAGTGACAAAGGAGGGCTGAAATTCAGACCAAATTGTTATTCCCCTCAGCTAGGCAGTTATGCACAAGAAACACTGCTTGTAAACACTTCTTTGTCAAACACTCAATTACAAGCTGCTTTATGAACAAAACGAGCCAGTCGCAAGGAAAGCAGGAGAGGCAAATGGGGAAGTGATGTGCAATGGCATGCAGCCATCACACCACCACATACCCGGTACCGCTCTGTCCGTGCTGCCAGCCCCTTGTGCAGGGCAGCACAGACACGTGCTGGGGAAACACTGAATTCAGCTCTTCAGAATGGGGTTTAGGTTTTGTGGATCTTTGTTTTCTGTTTAAAGGGATTATTTCCTATGTGGTAAGCAAAGAATAACTTCTGTATTTTTACATTATTGGTTTTGGCAGTATGCATCTGGATGAAAAAGAGCACATGTACAAATGAGGAACAAGTTTTAAAAGCCTCAATTCAGGCAACATTTGTAATACACTATCTTGGTTCATGTCATCCCTGTTTACACCTCTATACACTGAAATTGCTAATAGGAGCTGAAAATTAACTGGAAGTACATTTATTTTTCATGTTAAAGCTGCAGATGTACTTCACAGCAGCCCTATCTGACCAGTGAAACTATCTCCATCTTTGATCTTAAAACACTGAGACACTAACTCCAAAAAGATACCCATGACTGACACTACAACCAATAAACGTCATGTTACATTACAAAACGTTGCCCTACGGCCACTCCAAAGTTTTGAGAACCAGCAAGAAGACAAGTTTATGAGATCCAGCATCACCTTCCAGAAGGCTGCAATATTACAGCATCAGAGGACTATTCATCATAACACTGTTATTTTAGCTGCCCTGGACAGCATCCACTACTTAATCCATTATCTAGTCCCTGGATTCTTTTAGCAATATTATTCCAGTAGATAAGGTTTCGTCTGGAAAAGGTTTTTCCCTTGTTTTTACTATTCAGTGTCCATGAGTCAAGCAGGGCTGTAAGAGGAAACATTAGAGTGCAAAACGAAACCTATTACTAGCCTTCAACTTTAACTTGCATTTTAGATCTGAGCTCAAGGAAGCATCGAGCCTCTGCTCCTTTCCCTAGTGCCGAAATCAAAGCCTTTAACCAGAAGAAAGTGGAATGTGGAAGGAAGGATGAAGACAAAAGATTAGTTTTTAAATTAAGGGCAGCACATATCTATGTAATTGACTTTAGACACTTATATTCAGAATTCAGCAGCCACCCAAATTATTTTACTTTGTAATCTCCACAACTCCAACTGCAAAGAAACAGAACTGAGAGGAAGCTACCAGAAAAAGAAGGGTAAAAGACCACTGAAACTGTTACATATAATAAGAATTTATAAGTGTAATTCCTAAACTTAACATCTGAAATATCCTCCTTGCTAGGATATTTGTTTTTCTTTAAACAAAATAATTTCAAGGCTCGGCTTCAGAAAAATATTAGAATCAATTTACAGTGCTAACAGTTGCTACACATAGACAGAGCATATTTCAACTGTTGAGTTAAAAGATACATACATACCCAACTATGCCTTAGGACTCCCTCAACCACTAAGCTTGGAAGAGCTTTAAATCTATCACAAACCCCTGCCGGCTTTACTTAATTCTATAGTTTCTTTTAGACACAGTGTTAGAGAAAATAGCATGGGTTTAATAGACTGATTTTGCCAGAGAAATAGTGCAATGGCATTCACCTGAATAGCTACTAGTAACCTTGCTTGAAGGTAAAAAATAAGTGCTTATTTTACTTAAGAGATGTCTCCAAACCAAAGACATGCTTACTCAAGCTGTGTATATTCTCAACAGTTCGTGTAAGCCATCCATCAGGCAGAAGTATGAAAATTAGCTCCCTTTGGAATCCACAGAAAAAAGAGGCTGAGGGATGTGGGTAATGCCGCCTGAGGCTGCAGTTTGCAAGGCGAGAGCAACCGAGAGGTGGAAAACAGCATCATCTTTGATACGCTTCCACGTGGAAAGCCAAGTGAGCTGGACCAGTGCCACTGAATGACTTCAGGCTAACACTGGCAACTGCCAAAGTGATTCTGCTACAGCTCCTGGTGCACTGATCCTAGCAGTGTCTTGGAGATCCATGGCCAGCAGTAAGCAAGGACAAGTTCTGCATCTTAAAAGTAACAGTATCTCATGACAAAGATATTTATTCTGTCTCAACCACAAATGACATTGGGATGTCATTTTTATGTTTGTTTCAAATCAGCTCAGATTTAGACTGGAGCTGTGCAGATGGTTTAGTTATTATACTGATAAGCATGAAGGAGAAAGAATATTGTGATAGAATATTGTCCATCTGCATCTACTATCCTTGTTCCACACACACACACAAAAAACCCAACCTGCAATCATGCCAAAGTGACAGAAATGTTCTTAAGGAACGACACTCTACCCGCTGCCATTCAGAGACCTTGTATTTTACTGCAAACACTTGGTACAAGCCAAAGAACAGTGACTACAATCAGGTAACAGATCCCAGACCCTTATGCAAAGCTAGCTGAAGTATTAGGCAGCTGGTGCTTAAACCAAGCTGGAATAGCCCTTTAGACACTTCTTGTCCAAACCAGAAAAACAATATGCGAAAAGGCCATGGCTGCTTCAGCTACTTCTACGTCCCAGCCTCTTCTGCGGCATCTGAGCTACATCCAGGGACAAGGGCTCTACACAGCTCACAGGAAACCTGGAACATGCCCTGTCTCACTGTCATGAAGAGATGTACAAGAGAAACCTCCAGCCAAGGCTCTGAATCTCTTCAAACAGCACACACTAGCAAGACTAGCAGGAGACAGAGCACCATTCAAACACTGCTGTGTTTCACCATCCTTCAGTTTGCTCAAATCACAAGATACAACACAAGTGCTCTATCTTAGTGCCTTCTCTTCTCCAAAAGAAAATATACAAATAAAACAACAACAAAAAGAGAGCAGGGAAGAAGGAAAAGAAAGAACACTTTGTGCATTGTATCAACCAATTAAATTCAACAGAGGAAAAAGATACAAGTGGTTATAGCTGCCTGTAAATCACTTCATGTAATTAAATCCCCTTCTCTAAATTACAAACCATTTAGCTCTTCTTTTATAACAATGTAACCAATGACCACCAACAACCTTTTTAATAGCGTCTGATGCCATACAAGTTGTCAGCAATGAAACTTCCTCTTTATTTCTTCTTTTCAAAAGAAGCCGTTGTAAGAGATTCATTCACAGCTACTTAGAGAACATCATCGAGAAGAGAGGACTGCTTTGTTTCTCCTTATTCTGCTCTTGTCTGAGACCATATTTAAGCAAATGTGACCTAAGGTCCTTACCAGTCATCTAACTGCAGGCAGAGAAGGTAAAGGTGACCTGCAAGAGTTTTATAACATGGAGCCTACAACTGGTTTGATTCTTCAATACACACAATCTAACTTCCCTACACCACAGCAGTGTAGCTTAACAACCTTTCTATTACTTGAATTTTCTGACCTTTTTCAACTTTGACAACACCAGGAATGTCAGATCAAACCTTGTTTGCCAGGAAGGAGTCTTGTGAGATGAGATCTGCTCTGAGCAGTTTCCTTCACACTGCTCCTTTTACGAAGTGTCTGTGTGTCTTGATTACAGAGGTCTGCTCAGGCACCTCACTGGGTCTGCAGCTATTGCATCTTCTCAGATGGGCAATGAGCTGATGACATAGGCCCTGAAGACACTTGGGTTCAGCTCCACTGGTGGTAGTGCAAGAAGTCCCAATGCACTAGTAGCATCCAGCGCTTTCATCACCATGCTCTCTGAACCTGCTCTAACATGTTAAAAATGCCAGCAGCCACCTGGAGGGCTGAACACATTGCTTCTGCCCAAGTGCTGTGAAGTGGGAGAGGTGAATGGGGACAGATAGGGAATTCTGGAGAAGAGGAAAAGCAGAAACAAGGAAGGTTGAAGCCAGTGCTGCAGGGAAAGCCTCGGGGTCCAGATCTGAGCACAGCAGGATCAATACCATCACAGCGTTATGATCCTTAAATACAAGGCGAGGAGAAGAGCACATGTGTCAAAACACTGCATCCCCAGGGCCACTCAGCCTCTGCTTCGTCTGCCACCCACCCAAGGAGGCGCATGGCAGTAGGGTGCTGGCCCAGGTAAGCCCTGCAGACCCAGCAGCGAGCCAGCATCCCCCAGGCTCTGCTCCTTAGCTGGGGCACACCAGAAGCTGTGCTCAGAGGTGGCTGATCCTCTCTGGGAAGATCAGGTGAGTCCTACAAGAGCAGGGACAAGTGGGGCACACTGTAAGTACCAATATTAGCAACTGAGGGTCAGCTATGAAAGGGAAACCCACTGGTACAGACAAATGAATAAGTATTTCACTACATCAGTGAAGAAGATAAATCCACCTTCTCCTATGAATAACACTTTCAGCAGCCAAAGAACAGTTTACATCACTTCATTCAGAAAATAATATTTGTGGTGTAGTGAAACCCAGCCTATGCTTCTGTTTCATGCTTAAGCATTAGTCTAAAAACAGTTGGATCCCCCCAGTTCTAATAAACATGGTCTCCTCAATTTGTGTTTCCCTACCAGAACTGCAGAGGGTTTGGAAATACATTTTTCCATCTTAAGCAAAGGCCTTCTCCTGCCATAGTTCCCAGCGGTTTTATGGCCCTACTTTGCAGTACTCCTCCTGAAGCACAGCATGTTGCAGAGATCTGTTATGGAAGCTGTGTTGTAGCTCTCAAAACATGGCTGCAGTGATGAAGTTACCTGTGCCACAGCTCTAATGCAAACCTTCAGTGTCTAAGATTTGTAGAAGACTTTAAAGAAACACTGAACTAAACACACAGCAAAGCTCTCCCTCTCTTGCAGAGTGGGCTCTGCAGTCACTTCAAGAATCTCGATGAATTCCTGGATAAATTTAGCAGAAACAGCAGTTCTTTGTAATAGCAGGGTTTCATTAGGGAAATAAACATCCACCATTTATTTACAAAGGATTTTTCCTCCTCCTGCCACTGCTGTGCTATGCCCACTGCTTCCCCTCCACTTTGATGCAGAAAACAGAACACCAAGTGCCTAACCAGGACTTAAAGCAGATTTTTAAATTAGTTCCTGACAGTGCAAACAGATTGCTGTTGATTGAAATGAGGCTGATTTTAGGCCTTGGATTAGCAAACCTAATGACTAAATACTGTATTGCCCGTTGCAGTACTTTGCACTGTTAGTCCCCAGTGGTTTCCCAGGCAGCTGTGAAGCCTCTGCACTGGCAGATTAGCGTGAGAGAGCAAGGCAAGGCCATCTGTGTCTGTGCGTGCAGCACTACTCAGCCGGAAATAAGGACCTCCTCCGAAATCCTGCGGGACAGGGCCCCCAGCACTACAACCTCAGTAAGAGCTTTGAAGCCAGCGAGAAACTGATCCCATGCTGAACAGCAAACACATACCTGAGAAGGGTTTGCTGGAGCAGGATCACACCTCAAAGAGCCTCCACTGGAGCAGGCCTCCAACACTGTCCTTGGCTCAAGCTGACAGGACTCAAAGCACCAACCTAAGCCACCTCCAGGGCTTGCAGACAGCCTGGCTGGAGTCAGTGGTAGAGGGACTTCACCCAGACAACAAGCACCATGTTAACACCCCAACTCTCTCAGGAATAATAAATGTGTGCTTAAAACTAATTGGCACACAGCTTTCATGTCCAAATTGTAAATTCTTGTACTTACTAAGGTAGAAATGGATCCTGGATTTAAGCAAGACATGAAGCAACATTTTCCTGATTAAAAGAAAATGGACTTTTTTTCCCCTTTTGCTTTGTTGTTTAGTTTCAAAGAACGTTTAAATAACAATATCTGCTAACAAAAAGGGTAACATCAATTAGAAACAAAAAGAAACCCGTTTCTATAATTTCACTGTTCAAAAGCAGTGAAATGCAAACACCAAAGCAGCACACACCAAACCAAACCAATCCCCAAAACCCACATTAAAGGCAACCTTTCTTGTAGGCTTTTTTTTGTAAGCTGGCTGCCTAGAATTCATTTGCTTTATAGTCTGAAATACTGACGGTAACTGAGTAAGTTACTAGTATGTTTAGACCCTCTCAGACACAGTTCAGTTTCTAAATGTTACATTATTAAGTCATAGAAGGACAGGCATATCCATACCTGTCCTCTGGCCTATAGACAAAGACTCCAAAGGTTATTCTCCTACGTGGCTGCCGAACCTCAGCTAAGAAAGGTACATTTCAGGCTCTCAACTCTGCATCACCAAAGGAACAATCAGCCTCCAGCCCACAAGCAGCTTCAATGCATGTCCGAGTCTTTGATTTACCATTTACCATTATCTGGAAAAATAAATGTCAAGCAGCTACATGCTCCCAACCATCAGCACAAGAAGCATGATGCCAAAGGAGATTTCCCACACAAAA
>JANHGB010060460.1:24357-53629 GCA_026283785.1 Coracopsis vasa
TTAACGGACAACTGGGAAAGTGTTTGTTCATAGCTATATGCTGCTGTGCCATGTGGATTTCAAACCAATGAATGCACACTGAGTCACCAACAGCTCTCCCTGCTGAGCAGCAGTTAAGTGATAAACAGCCTGCCAGGCATACTGCCTCCTCTTTGTCACCTCCTGGCTCTCCACACACTGTGATTCAGATGGGAGCCCCAATCGTCCCCTCCAGCATGACAACTCTTCATTCATTAATGCTCTATCACATTTTAGAAGGGCACAAAGAAAAGGCTCCCCAGAGCACGACTTCCTCCAAACTGACTTTCCATCTAAAATACTTGAGTGTTTTCTCCTTCTCAACGTACTGTTTTGGGGGCACATGAACTTGACTCATGGGATGGACACATTCACATTTGCAACTTCCAGGCACACATTAACAAGCACATCTTCCCCAAAGAAGGCTATGGTCTGACTGATGATTTCTACTTGTGTTTAAAATTGTAAGAGCCACAAACTAATGGTGTGAATTACCACACTGTCTCAAAGCTGCAGGATACATGGGAGGTCTGCTCCTTCCTTCCTACACTACCCACTACCTCTGATCTTCCATTTTAGCTGATGAAACTTCTCCACAACACAGGATTTGTGCACATAGCCAGAAGTCTTGTAAGAGACATTGTTTTCACCAGCACAAGTTATCAGAGAAGCCATTAGCAACATTAGCAACACCAGCCTTGGACAACATTTCACAGCGGCCAATGCCACAGTACAGTCACTACAAATGAGAAGTAATTTCCCTACCTGTTTTGACAGCTTCAAGGGGAGCTTCTTCTTCATCCGTTCTTTGCCTCTCTCTGCCTCTCTCTCCGAGCTCCCAGCATCATTGTTATGGCCATTTTCACTCGGCTCAGCAGAAACACAGTTTTCAGATTCTCTAGGTTTCTTTCCTGGATGCCTCTCCCATTTCTCCTTCCGCTCCTGAGGCTTTAGTGACATGTCCTTCTGTAAAGAAGGGAAAAAAATAGTACGTTAAGTTCTCTGAGACTACTTTTAAGCAATAAGCAATATAAATATTGAACAAAAACACAAACAAGACAGCATGTTCTTTCCAGAGATGACTTAAGATGAATAATTAGGCACACACAATGCAAACAGTAATTTTAGATTAGATTAGGATGAATACTCTCCAGGCTATGTGTTTGATTAATTTCAGAGATGCTGGAACTGGTTATGAAAATGAGTTTGCTTCAGATTAATTCAGGAACCATACGTCAACAGCACATGAACAAATCAGCATCCTAAAGGAAAGCCTTTAACTGTTCAACTGAAACAGAGGTGGGTTTTATTTTGCTTCTGATCTCAGAAAGCAACATATCAGCCCCCCTGGGCCTGACAGTCTGATTCACAGTAGCATTCATATGGAGAAATGCACTTCTAAAGCCTACCATGCATTCAATAAGCAAGCTGAGATCAATGGGATCTAAACACGTAACAGACGCTGAACACTTCTAAGTGTTAAGTGTCTGCCCTGAATCAGGACTATAACATACAATCTAAGCACACTTTAAAAGCAGGTATGTCATGTCAGAATGATTAACATCGGAAGTGAGATCAGAGAAGGGAATTACTACTGCTATCCCTGGCATCTTTGAGGACTGAAAGCTGAACTCGTGGTGACAGTGTCAAACTCTCCCCCTACACACACCACTTAAAGAGAGTTTAAGAAATAACATGCCAAATCACTATGACGTTAGTTCACAACAGCTAGATACATTTTTTCTCCAATGCTTTTTATTAACTGCTCCAGGGTAAAAACTAAACTCTTTTTGGAATGTTCCACAGAATCTCTATCCCAATTAATTTTTTATGAGAGGAAAATATATCAGATTAGGAGATACTTTAGGAAGCCCTGTTTACCATGCCAAAATTTGTCAGCTTCAGCCACAGCAATTTGTCATCTCCCCTGTTCTCAGAGCCTTGCTTCCGACTCAAGTCATTACATCATGGAAGGAACTCGCAATACAACTACTCACATGAACACACACACCTTCAGTACTGCAAAAGAGCTCATGAAAATCATTAGCTCTCTAGTCTCTCCAAAACTAAAGCCCAACAACAAAGACAACGAGGAATTGGGATGAAATGTCCTGCTGACTGCTCCAGATTACTTTCTCCCCCCTCGTTTAATTAGTGAATTGACTGCCTCAGTGTGCAACATGCTGATTCCACTCCAAATCACTTGCTGCTTAAAGTTACCCTTTCCTGTGAAGTGAGATGATGTACTGACACTTCAGGATCACAGAGACACTGACATTCCGATCACAACAACATACATGCAGCTGCTTCCTAGCCCAACACAGGCTCAAAGACAATCGGCCAGTACCCAACCCCTAAACACCCTGCACAGAGGTCCTGTGGGTCTGGCAAGCTCCTCTTACAGCACATGCATACACAGCAAGTTGCCAAACCCCCAAGATAAAACCCCCACTCCAAAATTAAAGCCACTAGCACTGCCTCAAAGATGTAGAACACACCAGAATACAGATCAGCTCACCAAGGCCTTAACTAATGAACGAGCAAGGAAAATGATTGTCTGGCATTATTCTCCATGAATGATAAAATGAGGAATTCAAGTAAATGTTTAGTTGCTCCCTTTGGTTTTTAGCTTTAAGGTAATACACTAAACCACCAGCTTGAGATGGCACTTACGGAAGGTCACATTGATTGTCCTATTTACTGGGAAGTTGCTGAAGTAGAAATCTAAATGCTAAGCTTTAGTATCTAATCAAAAACTAGTGCAATGGAAATGACATGTGTTAACTGATACTCAGCAAAATATCAGAAACAGAAGTCACCAAAAACCTGCACCTCTTTATGAAGCCAGATGCGGCTGCAACGTGACAGCAGACACATGGAATATGCTGCATGAGGTGACAAGGGCCCCAATAAGGGAGAAAGCAGGAATAACCCCACCTGAAAGCACCAGCAAACAACTCGCTCCTGGCTCAGTGTATAATATTCACTTTCAAAGATGCTTTCAAAGGTAGTAAATGGCCACTTCTGGTTTAAATTCTACCTGGCTTCACATGGAGACTGGTGACTCAATGCCTTAGGAAAAGCCTTCCCTCGGTGCCCACAGCACATTCACTGCAGGTTTTAGATAATTTGCTTCACTGCATAACTAGTCTGGAAAGCTGTGGTTTTCCCCTTACTGAATCCTATAAAATTCCCTACTTAATAATTTAGCTTTTTATCCCCATTTTGTCTGAAGATTTAAGGCCTGTCTCATCACTGAGCTACTAGCAAAATTAATTCAGGGAATATAGTCATAGCTGGATTAAAGCCAAGGAAATAATGCATTCACTTGTAGTGCCACTTGCATCCAAGAATCTCAAGCACTTTCCAAACAGCCGTGAATTAAGCCCCAAGCCCTGGTAGCCAGGCTGCTGCTTGTCTCCTGCAGGAGGAAGGCAGAGGGAGTCATCCTCAGCTCCGCAGCATGGGGCAGCCGCGGGGAAGAAGCCAAGTTTTCCTGCCTTGGGACAAGAAAAGCTATTCCATGTTCCTCCCCACTTCAGCAGAGGATTCAGCTCACAGGACTTGGCTTTTTCTGGGAACTGAACTCAGCTTCTCGTCACTGACAGCGGGGCTGCTTTCTATGCTGCTAAATGCAGACCTCTTTGCAGCCTCAGGCAGAGAGCAGGAGGGGGCTAATGGGGTTTCTGTTCCTGCCACCTTTGTATCCTTTCTATTTACTCCACTAAAAGAGTCTTCCAGCAATTGCTCTTTTACTCAAGTTTATGACCTCCAAGTTGGGGACCTCAGTGCAAGAGCTTACTATTTTGGGATGTGCATCTGTGCTTGTGCACAGGCAATCACTGGAAAACTTAAGCACATACAGAATATACAGTACATCACTGCAGTGAACAATGTTTATTGACTCACCTTGACTTCAATCCAGAAATGCCGGTGGTGAGGTGAGACTGGCCTCTGACAAACTGCTGCAATGGAGCCTTGCCCCCAGACAAGCCCAGACCAGCAGTTAGTTTTGCCTTTTGCACACCATGTAAAGACTAAGAGCTCACATAATGACAACGTCTGAAGTCAGGCCCTGAAGTCAAAAGGTCTCCATATCCAGCCTTGGGGTTTCTGCCCAACCCTGGAGCCAGCAGACGTGGCTACCTTTGCTGTCAGGGCCAGTAAATCCCCTTCTCCAAGGAAGGCTGATGGATCCAGGCCCATTCTCTTTTCTCAGTTCCAGAAAGGAGATTGCCAAATTCTGTTCCAGAATATACAAAACTATTTTATTCCTTATTATGCACTGCTTCCAGGGCTGTCTCCTACCTGTCCTCACTTAGGAATCTCTCTTACACCTTCCAGGTCAGGCTACAGCCTTCTGCCTGGGCTGCAGACGGAGAGCAGATGGTTCTAATTGGCTGCATGGGTACAGATAAGGAAGAACAGGCCTTTCTTTAGAGCCTCTTTCCTGGCAGCTACTGCATGAAGCATACAAATTCCACCTCCCCATTTTCCTATTTGGATGTACAAATACCAAAGAACACTTCAGCTGAAAATGTAATTGTGGTACCTCCTCCAGCTCTACCTGACATTACTTGCAGACTCCTAGCTGTGATGATACACTGGCAAGGACCTCAGTACAGGCTGGCAACCCAAGTATGCAACCTTGGCTCTGCCACAGATTTTGAGAGTCCAATAAAAATCTGAGGTTTTTGATCACTATTTAGCCCAAGCTAAAGTTATGCAACTGCTCTTCTGCTTGCAGCAGAGCTGGCAGCATCCTTAATCACTTGGAAGACTCCTTCCTGAAAAGCTATTTTTCTTCTGTCACTGAGGCACAGCTGCAATCTCCAAAGACACTCAAGGTGCACACACCACTCAGTGTATAAATAAAGCTGTGAATAATGCGGGTGCACAGCCCTCAGCTTTGGAATGAGGCTGTTCTTACCCCCAAAATGCCACAGCAAGAGACTTCTGCACAGTGGACTCCATGCTGTCTGCTAGATCAAGAAATAATGATCAGCCCTAAAGGACCCTGGTGCAAGATCCACATTCACAGCATCCATGGCTGGAGCTACCACTGTGTATTTGCTCAGCCCAGCTCTAACTTTGCCTTAATCCTCCAAGTTTACACAGCTCTGAGATGTCAGAAAGCACGTGGGGGAGGCTGGCGTTGCAAATGCCTTTCAGACACAGGGAACACTTGCTGAACCTGAAAAGAAGGTGGAAAACCCACACAGGTAGATGAAAAACCTCAAGCGTACTGCGGGGGTACAGAGGACAAAACCACACCTACAGTTAATAAAATAACTACCCTCAGCCCTCAAGCATCCATTCAAAACTCAGCCCTGGTGTGAAATCAAGTCCATTACAAGCCCCTGTCCCCAGGGCCTGTCGGACATTGCAAGGCTCAGGCAAGGCCTGGTTACAGTGCTCCTGCCAGACTGCCTCTGCCAACTTCACAAGATTATATGGGCTGATTTCCCAGTAGGGGAACAGCCTCCAGCTTCTCTCTCCACAACTCTTCACTGCAGCACTTACTCCTTAAGCTGAGGAACGTGAAATATCCCACTGAACATCAAACAGGAGAAGGATCCACACAAAGGAAATAAAAACCCCACTGCTGTCTCTAAAACTGACCCTGCTTGTCCCTGTTTCAGCTTCCAGCTTCTCTCAGAAAAATAGCAATGGAAAAGCCCTCGAGGATCTAAACACCATCTATCCTTATATCAACTTCATCATGCAATTAGCAGTAGGGTTGTCAAATGTGTTTGTTTAATAGTTCAGGGAGAGATCTGGCTCAGAGAGGAACTGAAACAGATTTATTTCTAATTAGGTTACTTTTAAAATATTTCTATTGACCTGATACCCAGTTAATAGAACAGCAACATAGAAACAAATGCTGACTTCATACTCTCGTGCTTTCTAAGTAGACAAAGCACATTACAAATACAGACAGGATCACTACTAAGGGAAATCTGCTGCCCATTTATTTGCATAAAGGTAGCACAGGAGACAGTAATTCAAATGGAAAGATAATATTGGAGATATACATGAGAAATGTACATCAAAGAAATTAACTTTAAGGCACGGATTTGAAGATGGGTCCGTAGAGAGAGAAACCACTGCAAGAACAGGAGCCAGCCAAGAACAGTAGCCAACAGGCAAACGAAATGAGGTGAATAATAAGGAGAGGGGAAAAAAAAAAAGGAAGAAAAAAGGAATGGGATAAGAGGTAACTCTACCGGAGGGTATTGGTTAGAACCACACCAAGGTGATTTAATTTGAACTCAATGTGGTGAACAGGCAGCAAATGCAAGTGGAGATCTAAAAACGAGCAGGAACGCACTTGAACAGTGGGAGAGGAGAAGTTTGAGAGTTCTCTCTGAAGAGCTGGGAGAAGGACCATGCAGCGAGGCCGCAGCAGAGCTGGGACTGGCTGGCAGCACGGCACAGCAGCTCCAGCTGGAAGGGCAGAGGGCACTCCAGGAGGCAGCCTGCAGCCTGCTGGCGCCTCCAGCCACACACTGCCCTTCTGATGCACAGGAAAGTTCTCACTTTCCCTCCAATATAACACACACTTGTTTTACTTCCCCTCCCTGTCTTCTCCCCCACTGCAAGCTTCACTGAAGATGTTAACTCAAGCCCCAGCCCTTCAGTCAAAGCCACCAAAGCATTTTTTAAAAGGCAAAAAAATTAATCTAGATTCAAAGTGACTTTCTTGCTTTGACCCTACACTCAAGTAATGCAATCAATATCAATTAAAATGATTCCAAATGAAACCTTGCTTGTTTAACCTTAGACTGCAATTCTCCTTCCGAAGCTGACATGTTCCAGATGAATTTGGGTCTCACTTTTTAAAATGCATCACATTTGCTCTGACCCTGTCACATGTTTAGCTCAAGAATAAGATGACTTTCTGACCAGACAGCTTTGGAAATGTTAAGACATTTGAAGCAGCCATTGGTTTGCAGGTTTATGATACATGATTTAACTTAAAAATAAAAGTGGATGAACCAAGAAACTCGCTGTAATTGAACCAGTCAAATTTATTACCAGAGGCTGCGCTCCTATCACCTGTGAAGAGCTGAGGAGCAAGCCGCCACTACTCTGCTAAACACTCACTTGTAACGACACCCAAGAATTAAGACTTGCTGCTTGGACCTTGAAGACACAATACCAACTAGAGACACCTTGGACAGCTGTCCAACACAAAGTAGCCAAAAAACACAAGAGAGAAGGTCAAAATCACTCTGCTTTTAAATGTATTTCAATCACTATGATTTTACAAGGCTTTGAGTGCTCTTTTAGTTTGCATGAGACCTGAATAAATAAAAGTGCTGAGCAGTAACCGGTTTTAAAAGCTGGGGAGCAGAGGCTGGTACTGTTCCCTTCCTTCTCAATTACTTGAGGGAAGAAAACCAGGAAAAAAACCAGTCCTGTCCCTCCCCACTAGCATCAAGTTCCTGGAAACAGTGTTTAACAGTAATTTTGGGAACAATAAAAGCAAAAATACATACAGCAAATATCTTCTCTTTAGTAAGAGGTCAAGGAAATCTGCATGAATGCATGCATAAGATTGTCCACTTGCTTGGTACAAATCCTTCCCCACCACCACCCATTGGGGAGATGGATACACAAAATCTACTGGTTTAAGCTGCACTTTGCAAGCTCAAGAGGAAGCAGGGTGGCTTTCTCCCTCTCCTCCAATTTCCTCTTCAGGGCCTGCAGGAACCTCACTACAGAAAGCTGCACTCGTCTTCCTCGCTACTAACAGACATACTGTAACAGCTATTAAAACTCCCACAGGTACTCACTGACCATCAGAAAGGAAATGATCCCATTTTAAGCCATCAGTATTTCCTCTAGTGATGGCAGTAAATGCCCAACGAGTGCTCACAGAATTACTGTCAGCAGAAAGTATGTCAGAGCTAAGGAGCTTGAATGATTGAAGGGAAGCTGGGGCATCATTTGCAGGTAGATGAAATGAGGCATATTACACACCCAGCCTGCCCAGCTTTCACAGCCTGTAGGAATGCTGAAAGGTGCTGCTGGGGGTGCACGGCACAGCCAACCTGCCCAGCTTTCACAGCAGATAAAAGCATGTTTGGCTGAAGCTGCTTTCAGCCAGGACTGGGAACTCAGCTTGCCCAGTGTATGTAGTGCATGGAGGAGTTGGGAAAGAGCTTGTGCTTATCTGACAGCATCTACTGGTACTTATTTGAGCAGCACTGCTGCACTGCTGGGTATGAATGCAGAGTACGTGCCTCCTGTAAACTCCCTCCGTCTTGGCAAGCCTCCCAAGCAGTCGGGATGGCAACAGCACCAATGAAACCTGTTTCCCAAGTGACAGGCTATGCATAACAACCCCATTTTAAACAATGGGATCTGGGGGACATCAACCTCAATGAATTTCCAAAGGTATCCAGCAAGTAAGAGGCACGGGCAAGCGCACACTCCAGGTCCAGTGGTTTGGGAAGACATTCCTCAAGCATGCCAATATTCAATGACACTGCTGGGCCCACACTGCTGATAGGCAGCAATCACAATCTTGTTTACAGAACAGCCTTTAACACTTAATCTCTACTAATTCCCCTTCTCCCCACATTATTTAAACAGACACCCATACTGAATTCAAATAGCTCTTGGTGACAGAATCAGGACCTGAAACAGCAGCTCTTTGCTTGAAGCCAGATATGGCCATTTTATCACTCATTTTCAATCTTGCCAGGCAGGTAACGCAAGCCCCAGTTTCCAGCTGCACCAGCTGGCCTCAAGCTGCCAAAGGAAAAGGCATGAGGGTCCTACCAGTACAAACTGGTACAGCAGCTGGATGCTTTCACCACTTACAATTTTCAGCTGAACTAGTCAGAAAAACCAGGAAGGCACTGTGGAATAAAAGATGTCTCCAGCCTATTTGTCACTATTGACAGGAATGCTTAGGAATACTGTCTCTCTCTTTAAAATTAATAACAAAAGAAGACACAACTGTTTCAAACTCTGCTGAAACAGGGATGTCATGCTTCCATGAGCTGGACTCTGGAAATGAAGTTCAGCCAACCTGAGGCTGGGCAGAGGGACTGGGCATATGGCTCATTTACCAAAGGCAGGGACCTAAATTGCTCTCCTCCATCTATGCTTCTGCATTCAAGGTTCTGATCTTCATAGCACAAAGTATGCAGCAATCACGTTATGATTGTACTGACTGTCATATGAATAGCTTCATACTTGAAACTTAAAAGATACCACTATAACCCTAGGTAGCTCAGTCATGAATTCAAGAATCTCAGGCCATACTTCTTGAGGAATTCAAAGCTTCCACCCGCTAACTACAAATGTGAGGTTTTATTTTCTAGGATTCCTGATTCAACCACACGTGTCGTCTCCACTAATTTTATGGCACCTGCTTTTAAAACACAGCCATGAAACTGTACTGCTCTGAAGGCAGTGGCACCTAGGGAACGAAAGCTCCAGACGAATCTCCCACATGGTGACAGCCTCAAACACATTCACTCCACAAGTAGGTGCGGACGTTTCTGAGACTCTGCTTCCAGCCTACGCTCTTTATTACCACTCTCTTAGGAAAGGTGCCATTCCCAAAGACGCTGCAGTACAGAGACACAACGTTCTGCAGCAGTAGAGCAGTCTGCAAGCTTAATTTCAATTGGGGTTTGACACAGCTCACACAAAGCCATTGAACACTCACAAATTCACTTCTGCCAACTCTACTGTAGGGGTGAGAGTCCCCAGAGGAAAAAACCAGCCATACCCTGACCCCTGGTGCTGCATGAGAGATTAATTTATGTTTAAACACTATGACACTAGAGGCATCTTTTACCAACTCTGCAGTTGCCCTCAGTGGTAGGCAACAATTTTCAGTTCAGCTGTCATGAGGTCTACAATGTGTATTAAATAATTAGTCCTCTGGTAGTTTCTTTTGGCGAGGAAACAAATGAGAAGAAATATAAATGATCCAACAACAAGAAATATGTAGAAGCAGCCACCTCCAGAAACAGCTGCCCACAGCACGCTGCTTCAACCCAAGGGGAAAACGGAGAGAAGGTGACTTCTAGCTGGTGAGAAATGCTTTTCTAAATATCTAAATGCCACAGGGGCTAATGAAGAGTCTAGGACGATGCATCTGTGCCACCCTCATCACCCTTCTCCTCCTCGAACATGCTGCTGGAGACATATATTGTACAGAAGAGGTCTACAGCTGTCAGTCTTGCCCGCAGCTATGTTCTCCCATGTCGAGTGGCTTAGCACACCACGTGCTCATGAGCAGCTCATCTATAACTGGTTTGCTAGAACAAACAAGAAGCGACCAAATGTTTCCGTATATCCTTAGGGCTTCCTAGAACAGTTCCAAATATTCTGATATCTGTGTCAGGAACGAAGCATTCATTTATATCCTAGGCAAGTGCTGAGAAAGCGGAAACGCACAATAGTAGCAGCCAATTTTGATGTATTCTATGTTACAAAACATTTTCAGTCAGAGAGCTCAAAGGTCATTAATAGATTTTCATATATTTACAGACAGCAGCAATTTCAAGCTCCGTAATTTTAAAACTACATGTCAGTCTCTCAACTTCCAGCTGTTATTTCAACATTAGATAATGAGCACAATGCAAAGGTTACACAATCACTTGAACTGGCTTGTGCTGTAGATCCAGTAGCACAAATCATTATTAAATTCTAATTACACATATATTATTTTACAACTCTTATTAGAACAGCAGGGCAAATCCTCTTTATGAAAGACATCACCAGTTTAGAAAAAAAGGCCAGGAAGGTTATTCTTGTAACGTGACAGAAATGCTCTTCTCTCTCCCTCCATCACCTAAACCACTGCTGATTTACAAGTCTCAGAAACAACGCTGCACCTTGTTAACACCACCCCAGCAGTGCACAAACAGCCATCAGCCCATATTTTCTTTAAGTGCTTTATAGATCCCTAACACAGACAGTGATGCCTCCTTAAAATAATCATCCTTGATCAGAGGAGGATGAAAAAGAAGCATTAAGGCATTTAGTGGTTACCCAGTGAAATGTCTGAATATGCTCCCACTTCTTTATACAAGTACTTAGAAACTGACATCCTCCAAAACCTAGAGATTTCTCCTAAGGAGAGTGTTGTGATCCAAGTTAAAGTTTTGTAAGACATCAGGCTTCCACACTAGAGATTTTTATTTTATTTTCATTTTGGACCAGAAGAAACCATGGTAATCATCTAATCTGAGCCTTTTATCATGCAGTCAAATGAGCAAACCCACCCTACTGGGAAGCAGTTTAAGGGAAAAACTGGGAGTGCCTTAGCAAACTACCCCCTTCCCAAATATGAAAATCAGCAAATTAGGTTTTGCTCTTGCCTCTTACTTCTTCCTCTCTATTCCCAGGCAGTGGGAAGTGTTACCCACTCTGGTTCATTCTGCCCAAATCCAGCTGTCAGTCACACAGCATGTAATCTCAATGGGAATTGAAGAATCTCATCCCCAAGATTTAGCTTTGAAGCAGGACAGACCAGCAACGTCCCTTTGTGCAAGTGAGGTCTCCTGTGGTGACAGCAACACTGTGCTGGCAGTGATGTCTCTCTAATCCCCAGTGCATCCTTAGCCAGCAATGAATTTCACACTGGGAAATTCCATGCTTTGACATTAAATAATTCCAGCTGGGATTTTCAAAGGATAAGAGATAGAAGCCCAATCCCATCACATTCCAATAGGAAGCCCTTAAGGTTTGGTTTATTTTCTTTTTAAAAAGGAAACCCATATTTCATTCTCATTTCCATCCCAGTTTCCTCTGGGAGATGAAACTGAAAGCAAAGAACAGAGGGCAAGAGCAGTGCTAATAGGAAGAACGACTTCTTTAAGACAAATGTCTTTTCTAAGACATTTGTCAGACTTCTCTGACAAATGACAACACCAATTCTTGGGTACATCAGTTTGCAACATGTGACACAATAAGGAGCAGATAAATCAGCACATTCATTAACGTTCCTGAAAGGAGATCCGTACTTTTGTCTGGTTAGTCTGGCTTGGCACTATGGAAGAAGCAACCAAACAAACAGTCCACCAGGACAGTAGACAATTAATGCTCAAGAGCGAACAAAACCAGCAAACTGCAGAGGAGAACATGTGCAGAATCAAAATGATGCGACCCACTTATCCAAGCATGTCAAATAAGGCCTTAGGCAAGCAGAGCTGACAGGACAATAACCCACTGCAGAGAAAGACCTCAGCAGAGCAGGTGCCATCAATCACTCCTGGCTGCCTCACCAAAGCCAGAACAAGTTTTCATTGGCTTTGCCACTCTCTTTCCATTATGTTTAGAGGATTTGTGTTTCCCCTCATCCAAGCAGGGTTAAACTGGGCCTCTGCAACCACCTCCTCAATTCATGCTAAACGCTTAATTTTCAGATCCAGAATCCTCTATCTGCACTTCACAGACCTGGGACCGAAGGCCAGCTGCATTGTAGGACCTGTTTTCTTCCTGTCTGGAACAAGGCTTTACCAGTCACAGCTGAGAGAAAGGGGCATTCATGCAAAAGTTTTCCATTTGCTGCTAGCCCTCAATTTTGAAATTCAATAGGGAATTCAGACATGACACAGAGCAGCAACTTTCATCACTGTTAACCCACTCAAATTAGTTAAGAGCCCTTGCACATCTCACAATTCACATCTCTTGAGGGCTTAACTTTGCTTCTCATTTACTGTTCACAGCACCTTGTCAATGCTAAACATCACAGAGTGAGAAATACAGATGTAGCACACAACATTTACTTGTTCAAACAGGCATAACCCTTTGGCGAGAACAAAAAAAAAAAAACCAGTCTATGTGAGAAGGGTTAAGACAGAACAGATGCAACCAGAGACTCTGGAGAACAGTGTGCATGGAAGCAGGGTTTCTTGTGATTACTTCTGTCTTGTAGCTCTTAATAAGCCACATCACAGCTGACATCTCCACCAGCTATCTGCTTCCTTATGTAGATAACCAGAAACAGAAAAGCTGACATGACAATTATATCACACACACACGCTACCTGAACAGCCCTCACTGCTGCAACAGCACGGGCTATGGAGAACAAGCACATCCTGAATTCTCATCCAGGCTCTAACACCAATTCTCTATGCAACCATATGCAAGATACCAGCTTTATAAATGGTTCTAAAAAGCGCTCATATAATCAGGTAAGAGCTGCAGCACATCTCAAAGGCATTATGATACAAAGAACTTTCAAGATGAAAAAGAGATCTAGAAAAGCGTTCCACAACTACTGTTTATTATGAATAAAGCTCTCATCCCACCACAGGTGTAACCCAGGGGACTCTTGGTGCACACCTATTCCCACTGCCTATCGTACAAGCAGGCAGAGCAGGAATATACTCAGGGCATCCATCCTCTGCCACCTCCATCTCGGGAGCCTGTTGCTAAGCGACAAAGTGCCGCCGTTATCTGCAAAATCCTCTGGCTCTGCCCACCCAGACCTCGGCCCCATTCCCAAACGTAGCACCCAGTGGGCCACAGTGTCTCTCTGGTAGCCCTTGATAATCTTGCTTTCATGTGTAAAGCAGCTCTTGTCAAGGCATTCAGGGAGCCCTCTGATAGCAAAAATTGCAGATAAAAAGATAGTATCAAGAATACTAACATTTCAAAAGCAGATAAAAGGGCAGAAGGGGAAATTTCACACATCAGAAGTGCTCACTAAAAAACAGGAAGGTGTTTAAAACACAGGAGTTTCCAGGTATTTGTTTCCAGTGAAGGATATGGATTTCCCAAGGTCTCCACCATGACCCAGCAAAATTATACGTGTTAGTTGTCAGGCTGCAGCAGAATCTGTAAAAGCAGATGACCAAGTCACAAGCACCCTTTTTGCAATGATGCCAGAGGCAAATGTCTTGCAGACACAGACAGACAGCATAAAGGCTTTAAAAGCCAGAAAGACCAGCTCTAACATCCACGCACCCCACAGAACCTAGGGAATGCAGAGTCATGGTAATTAATGTCTGCTTAACAGCAGTTCATCCCCCAGCTCTCTCCACACATACTCTCATACTGATACACGAGGTCTGTGGTTTTCACATCCCATTAGGAAAAGCCACTATCTAAGAAAAAAAAAAAAATTAAAAAGAGACATGCTGAGAAGGTGAGGAAAAATTCTTCCATAATTTATAAATAACACCACTATTTGGCTTTTATTGGGCCTTTTTCATTAGCAATTCTTATAGCACCAGACAAAGGGAATCAGCATTTTGTCCTCTGTGTTACAGAATGAGAAATCAGTAAATACAAAGCAACCTCTCCAGAAGCAACTATCAGTCCCCTGACAAATCTAGGAGAAGAATCTGCACCTCCCAACTCCTAGAACATACAGCAACAGGAAAACCCTCAGTTAAACAGCACTGAAATCTCCTTCTGACACTAGAAAGGATTTCATGGTGGTGGAGAGCAGATTTTTCTAGGACACACAGTAAATGCAAACACAGATACTAGCTACAGAGGATGCAACAGGTGGGATTTGTACAGCTTCAACCTTATATCCTTCTGAGAGCCTTAGATAAAATCAGCTTGAGAATAGCGAGGACAACATGATCAATATATTAAGTCAAGCTGTTTGTTACCAAATGAGAAGAACTGGCAGCTCTTCTTGGCTTCTGAAATATGACACATAACCCGGCCTTTCTAATGCGCTACTTTGGATGGCACCCAAATCCAGCACCATCTGGCTAACATGGGCATATGTATACAAAGAGGACAGAAGAGACTCCTGGCTGACAGATAAAGTGACATATCAATGCAGCAACACGGACTTGAAATCTCTTCAGAGTTTTCAAAGCCAGCTAAGCACGCTGGAAGCACGAGGCCAGTTTAGTGACTTGAGGGCAATATGAGGGCTGAGAATGTCTCGTACACATGTGGTCCGGGGAAATGTTGTTTGTAGGAAACACTGCCAACAGCACAAAACCAAAAAACAAACAAACAAAACAAAAACAACAAAACAAAAACAAACAAATAAAAAAAGAGGGGGGGGGAAGAAAAAAAAAAACAAACCCACAAACCCAGAAAAAGCAAGCTGCTTTTCCTGGTGTAGATTTGAAGCAGAGCGCATCACGTTTCCTCCCATGCCTCAAAGCTAATCCCTAAATTCAAAAGCCCGATTTTTCCACCTCTGTTTTTACATTCACTCTTGCATGATGCTCTCCTGGCATCACATGCGGTCAAAACCAACATGTTATTCCATGGCTTAGAACTTCTGAAAGCTTGGCCTTTCCACTATGGCACAGGCCACTCTCCTTCCTTCTCTCCTGATATCAGGATGCAATGCACGGATTCTTCTACATTCATTTTCTAGCATTTAAGTGATGACTTGGCAGTAAGGAAATGAGAGTACTTGAGTAACAGCACAAATGACAATCTGTCCAAGAGAACAAGTGGGTTGTCTCCAATCCAGCATGAACCATGACACATGGGGTAGTGCTTCCTTCCAGAGCCAAGAAACATGGGGACAGAGGCATGAGGAAAGGGCCCCACTGCTCCCCGAGCCTGCACAGCATGCTGTACCCATGCAAAGGTTTCATTTAGGCAACATCCACTAGCTTTGCCCTCAGCACACAGTTGCTACTTGCCCTTATCTAATCTTACTTTACAGTACTTCATAGTATCACAGGTTTGGCATTTAAAGCATTTGAAAGAAAAACAGACTGCAGAAGCACCCAGTGAGATTAGAATTAAGGCGCTAATTGTCTGTGCCGGCCAGTGAGGAGGTGTTAGTGGAAGAGCCCCACTCTGTAGCAGCAGGCCGGGTCCCCAGCCCTGCTACCCACCCCAGATGTGCCTTGACCTACCAGGAATGACCTTGGGAAAGCCTTTCTCCTTCCTGCCTGGGCAAAGGGCGAGCAGTCATCCATGACACAACTCAAATGGCTTTAGCAGTCCCTGATGCAGCACCAGCACAAAGATTTGGGCAGCAGCACAGTGAGCTGGACCCATTTGCTGAGCCAGCTACAGGGACAGCAGCACTGACACATGCAGCAGACAGCAGAACCTGAGGAGCCGAGGACACCACGTTCCTGACTGCCTCAGTCAGCAGTCACCAAAAAGTTTTAAAACAAAGATAACCCTGAGCTCAAGTTGAAACACAGTGTATGAGGAGGGAATGCAGAGACAGAAGACAACGGGGAACTGTAAAAGAAAGAGTGAGCCCCTTCTCCCCTTAGCACCAAAGTATAAATAATTAGAAAACATAAATTAGCATTGCAAGAGGATGCAAGGGAAAAACCCCAAAACACTGAGTTCTGTTCAGGTTTTGCACTTCTAAAACTTGCTAGATAAACACTTGAGGCTAATACAAATATGCAAGTAGAAACCTCTGATCATTAAACTCATACATCAGCCACAAAACTCCTTACCTGCATTAAACCAACTCCTACTGCCCTCTGCATTATTGCACAGCTAAAACAATGCACCTCAGTAATGTATCAGTTTAAACCCCAGTGTTATCAATGAAATGCAGATTACCAGGACCCAGCTTCACTTTCTGTTTCAGAAGNNNNACCAATTATGATTATTATTTAGGTTTTTGACACACCTTCCCCAGCTGGTTCCCTGTCCTTTTCTATTTATTGCATTACAAACATTTTGGAGGTTTGAAAAGCACAGTATTTAACATTTTATAGAAACACCTGCCAACAGAGCTGCTAAACACTCTTGTAAGAGAGGCAGAGATGTTTATTTAGACACGCTGCTGATGTTTCCTGTGCATTTTGATCCTAAGGCATATGTAGTCCTTCCAAACCATTTAGCATGTACTGTGGAAGCACAGTTCTCAGAGAAGTGCAGCTGAAAGTAATTGAGATTGAAATTTCAGGACCATCGCAAGAAAACCATTAGCAAAGCTCCTCCCAAGGCTCCAGGCAGAACAAGCACCTGCCACAAAGGCAGGTATGTGGCTTCTGGAGTACCACTATCTGAAAGGAGCAAGATTTGGGGTTTGGTTGGGACAATTTAATGACTGAGTAATGCTGGTTTCGCCAGCAGGCATCAGGAGACTGCAATATGCAGGATCTTTCAAAGCTGGCCATGTTGTCCACAGCCACGGGACACCACAGCATCCTGTGCAATGAAGTGCAAACCTCACACCTGCAGCAGCAGTGCAGATGTCCTGAGCTGGGTGCTGCTGGTAACCAGCCAAACTAAGCTGGGTTATCCCTTAAGCTGTGTGAATGATGTGCAGGTGTCCTTAATGCTCTGGACCCAGGATCTCTGCTGGAGTTAATGACAGTGGCTGAAAGAGCCATCATGTGCCTCCTCTCTGCCCTTCTGCAGGAATTTACCACTCCACAAGTACAGCTGACAGAAGAGTGTATCCAGCCCCCAGCCCCTGTGGTTCATAACCTGATGGATTACTGTAAACTATAAATTGATCACAGCTAAATCACCTTCAGCTGCTGCAGCAGAATCCCACAGGGATAATGAATCTGCAGCCCTAGTGTCTTTGCTTTTGTTCCTTATCTGTTAAAAAAAGAGTAACCCTTCATTACAAAGTTAAAACCATTATGTTGGGCTACAGAGTTTTCAGAGAGGCTACGTAAGCATTTCTCTCTTCAGGAAGAGAGTGATTTATCCTATATCCAAAAAGGAAGCAAACTGTAGCATCAACAAGCACTACAGCAATCTGAAGAAAAAGAATTCCAAACTCACTGCTTTTGACATTTGATCCCTAAGAGCAGAGGATAATACTTCCAACAACAGATTATTAATCTATGTATACAGAAAGGATTAACGCAGCTTGTTGGTTACAGAGATGTGGGAAATAAAAGAAATTAAAACAGAGAACTGTGAATTAAAGCTAACCACACAAAATTAAGGGCTTTATTAAGACTTAAAAGAAGCAAAGTACTTCTGTGCAGCAGAGGAAGGGGAAACAATCTACTCCAGCTGAATTTATTCACACAGCAGTGCAGATTTCATTTTCCCGTCAAAGAATACTTTTACAGAAGTACTTGATTTACCTTGTCTTTGGGCCTAGAAAACAGCGAAGAAACAGGATTTCACTGTTCTAAGACCCCTGTAACCTCCTCATGGGCACGAAATTGATCTTTGCCTGCAAACCTTGATCCTGCATAATAATGTATAATGCCACAGACTGGCTTCTCTTCTGCCGCATGTTTTAAATTACCTGTGTAAATAATCATGCTGGTTACCCCCACCTGGTTTCCATAGGGAAGCATTCTAACTGTGAAGAAAATAAAGACAAAACCTGGTATATTGTGGAAAATGCAGGAATTCTCTTTCACTTCAGCCTGCTTTAATAATGCTGAGACTCTGCACATACTTGCGTAGAGCAAATGACTCCAGTTAAAAAGAAATGGTGCTGCTGTATCTATCTACACACTCAGAATTACTCTGAGAGCAGTAGATTCTTTTTTCATTCTTCTTTTGGGTCCAGAGGTTTTAAATTCCTGAGAAAGGTCAAATCATCTCACCCAGAAGAGATGATGAAGCTCCACCAGAGTTCATCTGAAAAAGGTCACCAAATCCAAATGCTTTCATATTCTTTAAATAAACTCATAGGCCTTTGCTCAAGTGTAAAGGATATTTAAGGACACTGCAGTAAAGTGTATATACTTATTTCCAGTCACTCTTATCAGTCAGAGCTGATAGTAAGTGGCTATAAATCTGAGTAAGGAATTATCACTGCACCTTCTAAGAAGTTCCTTCTATCAGAAAGAACCAAAAACTCCTGTTGCTCTGAACATGCCATGATAACTTATGTCAAGGATGCACGAAGGATGTTAATTTTAAGGGAAGGATAAAATAACAATACACAAAACTCCAGGTTTGAATCTCTTTATAACAGATTAAATGGATTAACTAATAAATCAGAACAAACTTGGAGATTCATAGTGATAACTAAACAGCAAACACTTGTTTCAGAAGCAGCAGATGCACTTGCTGTCACATTAATCAGTTAAGATGTACTGCTGTGTTTTCTTCTTTCATTACAGACACCACTCCTAATAGACAAATCCACTGAGTTTAATCTGTTAAATAAATGAACCAGTACGTAGCCAACTGCAAAAAACACAGCACTCAATTTTCTTCTGTCCAAAAACTGCAAGGAGAAATCCAGGTATGTCAGTTCCTAGCGATCACCACCACGCAGCTGAGAAGTGAACCTCTAAGCCAAAAAGACTTGCAAAAACTAAAGGCAGCAATGAAGAAATGACTAGTTCATAAATCAGGTATATTAACAGGTTAAAAATTAAACATGACCAACCATCGGAGCAGCTTCTGATCCCAGTGCAGAGCAGAGAGTCAACCAGTTGCAAAACTGCAACCTGAAGTTGCAACTTCCTAAATTTGCTTTTCTTCTTCATTCCCCAGCACTCAATATTCACATTCACACCACAATTTACCAACTGACAGAGGCAGGGGGATCCTGAAAACAGCTCCATGCTCACCACCCTGGCAGCAGCGGATTGCTGTATCACACAGCTCTTGACAAGTTGCTTGGCCAGTCAGCCCAGCAAGCTTCCTCTGCCTGCTTTCCCTCCCCTTTGCTGCTTGCTTCCCAGAACACTTCATTTGGATCTTTCTCTAATATTGGAATATGTAATTTGAAGCTGCCTGCACAGTCCACACACACAGAGTTAATCTCAGCCTTCAGCCAAGGTAAAAATGGGTAAGTCACTGGAAGGGAAGTGTTGAGAAGAAGAAAATACAGATATTGGGAATGAAACAGTAAAGGAAATAAAGATTATTTTTCAAACAGCTGGGCTAAGAAGGATGTATTTCTTTTGAAGGTTGTGCAGGAATTTGATGCAATTCCCATCCCTCCAACCCTCAGTTTTTATGTGCACTGAAGAAAACATCTGGGCTCTCCAGCAAGTTTGCCCACAAAGAAATCCAGCTGTGGAGCAGCCAGAAACAAAGACCCTGGGCAGGTCCTCCAGTGCAGCGACTGGGACTGAGCGCCCTCCACATCACCTCTGCAATGTGAGGCAGCAGCACCCCCATAGCTTAAGGTCTCAAACATTTCTTATCCCAAAACCTCTTTTTGGCATAAATTATTTTAGGCACAATTCAAACACCTTCCTCTGAAATCACTTCCAAGAATACAGAACCAAAAGCCTCAAGCAGGCTCTCATGTAATGCACTCATTTTAAAGAGTGAGTACAAGTGTGAGCTACCTGCCAACTGAATTATTTCAGAGCCATGTGCACAGTGCTTTCAGGCATTCCTTACTGCTGCTGGAGTAGTCCCCTCATAGCCCCTTCACCTTCAGGACAGACAACTTGGTGTCTGGCTCAAACGGACATAGAAAGGAAAAGATTCCTTTGTGCTGGAACAAAGGCTCTCTCATGTGGCAAAACTCATGAGGTAAAGAACAGAAATACAACACTATGTATAAAAATCAAGATGGCACAAACACCATTACAGACTCAGGATGAGACACTGTGCTTTCTATAGCAAATTAGAAATATACCCCCTACTAGCAGTTTATGTGTGTGTGTGCCCCAAGCTTATTCCAAACTTAGTACTAATAAAGACAAGTGATACAAAATTGGTCAGAGGTTCATCCAGACAGCCACGTTTCCTCATGAAGCCTTATTAAAACACATTCAGCCTCCACTTGAAGGTTTCCAACTGCCAGATAAGCCACACATCATTTGTAACGTGGACAAAAATCCACCAAGAATTAGTCTAAACTCAAACTCATTTCCTCTTCAAGCTTGGGCCAAGATTTGAATCAAGGTCTCTTGGAGGCAAACAAAACTACAGTACTATAAATCATCACTGGCTGCCTATTTGCCTTCCTTGCATATTTTTACATTGATTTCAAATCCACATACGTGTAACATTAAAAAAAGCAGTGGGGTATTTCAGATTGTAATTCAGGAGACAATAGCAAATGGTTGCTTTGAAGATGTGTGAATTGAAACTTTGGTGCTGTTTGCATTTATCAGTGGATTTGTTATAAAACAGAAAAACTGAAATTAATTCATAGTCATTTAATCACAGCAGCCCCAGAACATAAAAGAACACCACGACTCTGTATGCCCAGGGTTTAAACACCTTAAAATCCCTGGGTAAGAGTTAACACCTTTGCACTAACTGAATAGTAATGTCGCTAAGAAACAGTCACAAGTGTAGTTTCACACCTCTGTGTATTATTTTTACAGGAGTGAGGGCACTCACCACTATGAGCAAGAGGTTTTATTTGCAGGTTGAAAGCTACCCAGGATATACAGTAGGTAATCAACTTTCATTATCATTTCTGGTGGGAAGACTGCATCCAACATGGTCAGACTGCACACAAAGTAGCCAAGTCATACTCAGAAACAGAGCTTTCAGTGGTGCCACCTTTAAGCCTTGCTCCTTGGGACATTATCTCAGAGAATTCGGCTTACATGAGAGGAGACTACCTTAGCATAGAAGATCAAGCTAGCAACAAAATAAAGCTCAGCAGCTGCTCTGCCTGGAGGATGCCACTTAAGTCAGGAAAACATTTAAAATTCTGCTGCGGGGATCCAAGAAAAGGCCTCAGTGGCAGAACAGATATTTCCTGGGGAAGATGGCAGCAAAGAGGTGCGCTTCAGGAGATAGGGTGGTAAAGGAAAAATCAAATCTCAGCAAAGGCCAAAATCCCCTCTGCCATCTCAGCACTTCCCAAGCTGTCAGTAATGAGGCTGCTGCTGTCACTTACCCCCTCATTCACTCTCTCCCATCAGACACTGATAGCACGCCTGTCACAGGCATCGCAAAGCGGGAGTCAGAGATGACAAATCACAGGGAATACGTGTCAACACAATCAACTGGCCTGAAGACAGACAGCTGGTGCGCAAATTCCACCACAGACAGTATCGCTTGTGAAATCCTTCCAAGGCATTTTTAGCAATTGCAAGCTCTCAACAACAGCCCTGTCTGCTAAAAATAGCCCACTGAAGACTTGTTCCAGCATTAATAACAGCGCTGGCTAAATTTGAGTCATGACCCACTTGGTGACATAAAAGCAAAACAAGCACAAACCTCATAAAGCAGCAAGAGATTAGAGTGCTTAGAGCCCCAGCAATTTTAGTGCACCTACATTACAATGTTTTCTCAACAACATTAATGTCAGTTGCTAATATATTCCCCTGAAATCAGGAGAGGGAGGCAGGCAGGCAGGATCCTTTACAGCTAGGTAAAAAGTGAAGGCTTAGATAACTCTTTAGCACAAACATACATCAGTGTAGCTCAATAGAAACCCTGCAAACAAAAGGGACCAATGCATCAAAGGTGCTAAGTGTCCCCATCTCTCCCATTTCGAAAGTTCCTCCTAGACATCCATCAGCTTACAAAGCACCACTGCAACATCCTGGAAAAAATAGCACATGCTGTTGCTCCAGTGGTTTTGAATCTTGAGAAGTAACAGCATGACAGGGAAAAACAGATCCACTTCCCTTTGGTACACAACTAACCACCAAAAAGCACTTTTCCTAGCAAGAGCTGTAGCAGCACCTGCAAGCTGTAACTGTTCAAGACCTCTGAGAACAACACAGGAAAAGGACTAGGGCACAAAGCACTCTTAAAATTCACATAGCCTGGCAGCAGCATTAGCTCCTCAGGTGTAAACAAGGACAGAATTCATCCCCAGGCTGTTTGAACAGAAAAATATACTGCCTCAAAACCCCTCACTGCAGGCACACTACCATGACACAAGCCATTGGACTGGTCTGAATCGATCCCAGACTGAAACACAGCCTCTTGTTTAAGAAAAGTTCAGTTCAAAGATATCTAGAGATGGAGGAGTCATCACAACCCTTGATAAACTTCTACAGTCATCCATTTTTCATCCTGGTAAAATTTTGCAGCTTATCTCTAGTCTAAATGTGCCAATGTTGTAGCCTCTCAGCCACTGGATCTCATTACAGTTTTGATGCCAGGCAGAAGAACTCTCTATGATCAAGTTTCTCTTCCCGATAGAAGCTGTTATCAATTGGAATCATGTCACCCCTTACCCTCTTACAATAAACCAGACAGAGCTCCTGGAGCCCTTGGATCCTGGCCACAGCTAAGCTGTGAAAACTCCAGTTCAAATGGTTATCCATCTTGACACCCAAGCCCTTTCAAGACACCCATTTCTCAGGACACAGCCAGACCCTCCTTCACCTCCTCTCTATACAAGAAGGGCCCTTATTTTGTCTCTGGAGTAGGGCATTTTATTGCATCAGAACACACTGTTCATGAAGCAGTCCCAGTCACTCAGGTCCTGTTCCTTATCTTGCACTCCACCTAATCTATGTTATCTGAGGACTTTATGAGTAATGGTTTCTTTTTTTTTTCCGGGTCACTGATTAAAAGAAGTTAAATAGTGCTATGCAAAGGACCTACTACAAACATACCTTCTGGAAGCTCCTGCTTTTTTGCCTGCCCTATTTTGAAACCTTCCAGTTAGACAGTTTTGAACCCAGTTTTCATGCTGCTTCTATGAAATATCTGCATTAACAAAATAACAAAGCTGGGACAAAACCACCCATCTTCAAAATATATTAAATCAGATACCTGGGGCTTTCACAGCTGATTGAAAAAGATCTCAGAGAAAAACAGATCTACCAGCTACCATGCAACTAGCATAAAACTTACTTTAAGAGTCCAGTGGCCCATATCCAGCTGCCTGCTCTGCTGCTGTCCCTCTAGAGAACAGAGCTGCACATTCATTGGTTGCTGCTGGAGGTGGTAGCACACACCTGACACACTACCCTGCCTGAGAGGAGCACTGGCAACACATCCAGCAGAGGAAGGGATAGCTGCTGCTCCCAGAAGAAACTCCTCAGGGTTACATAGGTGCCCTTCCCCAGATTAGACAAACCAGGGTTGTGCCTTTGAAGCACAGAGCAGCTGGGCTCTTAACTTCTCTCAGTGGGGTCCCCTAATCCTAACATGATAGAATTAGATTATCTGTAATGCAAGGAGATTTAAGTGCAATGAGAACAACACTCTCCAAATGAGTACAACAGCAGAGTTACAAGACCATGCAAGACATGCCCCATTGCTTGCACAGCGTTGAGTGGCCCCAGCATGAGCTCAGCCTGCTCCACCGTGCAGCTACAAGCCTCACCCCACCCACAGCACGCAGCTGCACGGGACAACCACGCTGTGCAGCCCTGCTTGAAGAAAATAGGGTACTTTAAGAGCATGCCTGCTGATCTATAATATTACAAGTTATTTTCTGGGGTTACTCCATGATTTCTTCTAAATCCTAGAAAAATGTGCACTGTAAATGAGTGCTTGCTGCTCTGGTGGAGAAGGGGCGGGAGGTCATGCAGACAAGATGGTGAATGCAGTGATGAAATGCACACCCCCCCCCTCCCACATCTCCACCAAATGACAGATCAGGAAACCAGCCAACACCTCCACTTGCCACCAGACCTCACACTCCCCATTTTGTACTTAACTTACATTTCTCTATATCAAAATACCGTAACTGCCAACTCTTTCTTCTGCTTCACAGCCTCTTAGAAAAGCCACAGCCACAGACAAAATCATGTTTCCACAAGCCCTGTTAGACCTAAGTCCCTGATGGACAAGCAAACATGAGAAATGGGATGCAAGGAATGCTCTGAAGAAACAGCACAATACCTAAACATATACAGTTGAATCCTCTGGGTCTAAAACTCAGAGTCCATCCTTGTGACACACCAGTGCCCACCACTGCTCTGCTCTTCCTCCCAGCAGCACCACTACAATGCTTGCACAGTGCAGAAGTCAATGATAATTTCTACCACTTGTCTCTTGGATTGCTGCTAGTTCTCAATCAAAGCAAAATTTATTCTTTAAGAAGTATTCCTGTTGGCATAAAATCATAAGTAGCTTAACCTTTAAAATAACTTTGATCATGAGCCACTCCAAACCTAAGATCTGGAAACCACAGACTTTAAATGCTACTCAGAGGTCTAAACAGGCAGTGCAAGAAAAAGTGAAATAGTGTTTTTGCTGCCTGTGTGTGCTATGAAGAAAAATGACCATTTTCTGCATTAGTGAGACATTTTTAAAAGGATTTCTGCTCTGAAGTCTCACCTGCACACAGAAGCAGGAATGACTCAGGAGCGAGACACCTTCCTCTTTGCCTTAGCAGGCTTCATCCTTCCTTGTGATGACTGATGACCCAAACTGGGGTCCCTGGATGTTTATGGTTAACAACCCAATTCTTCAAAGCTTACACCACAACACAAACCCCATATGATACAGAATCAGCTGAAGAAATGTGGTGCTTTTGAAGCGTGAGTTATTACAGCATCCAGCTAACATTAATGGATCAATGACACCAGTGAAAACAAAACCAACTTCACCTAAAAATTAGTGAGGTTGTGACTGACTAGTCCTTGTCAGTGCTGAGATTCAGCACTAAGGATGGAAATAAGAGGCATACAATGAAATTAAATAGAAAGAAAATCTATTATTAGCTGCAGAAAAGGTATGTCTAATACCCCCACATCTAGAGACATTAAATAACTGCTTAGACTCCCCTTCTCACTCCCAAAGCTTTATAAAGATAGCCCTGGATAAACTTCCTAGGGGCAACAATCTGGAATTTCTCACAAGAACAGCATGATAAAGCTGTTAGTGATAAATTCATGCAGGGGTGTAGGAAATCAATATAAAACGGCAGTTTCATGGGCAACACTGCCTATTACACAGCAGCAAGTGCCTGAACAGCACCTTACCTCCACCACTAAGCACATCCTGAGGTGGAAAGAGTACGCTTCTCTTTGTACTTGGCAGGAATAGCTTGCAGTAAGGCAGAAAGAAGGCAGTGAGCCTGGATGAGCAGGTCCCAGCAGCAGAGCCTGGGAGGTCTACTGCAACATCCAGCCCCGGAGAAGCTGACAGCCGTGTCAGTCCCACACAGCTCTGCAAGCAGTTTGTCTGCTCACTGAGGATTCTTCTTACTTACATTTTCTCCACCACTACTGTCAGAACACCAAGGGAAGTACCTGACAAATTTGGCTGTGGCATTCTTCAGTGGCTTTGCAATCTGTGTCCCTGGAACTGAGATGCCCCTTATCCTGCCTGACAGGAATAGCCACGAGCACTTCTTGAAGCAAGTCTGCAATACAGGCCAGGCAAAGCTCCTAATTTTTCTTTTAGCTCTGAAAGTGCTAAAATTGCATGTCTGCCCCATACAAAGTTTTTGTTTAAACACCCCTACAAAGATGATTTGACTGTGCAAAACAAGGTTTTGAATATATTCATACGACAACTTATCACCAAAATTATATAAATGAGCTTTTCTGATGCTTGTCAATGTTTTTAGCCAAGTCAGTGTAAAGCCTTTATCTTGTCTGCCAAAAGTTGGCAGGTTAAATCCAACATAGACACTTGAGACTGCACAAATGACTGCTGCCAGTCAAGAAGCCAAAGCATCCAATCACTTAAGTGCAGGCATATTCTCTCATAATCATTTAATACTTCAAGGCAAACAATAAACACGCCTCACTTCCCCGCAGCCTTTACCCAAGTATCTCCCTGAAATATTGGAATGTGGACTGGAGTCACCATCTCATTTTCAAGGAATCTTTCTTTCACCTCCATCGCCAACAGATTTCCCACCCCTCTCAATGCCTTTTTGTTCTTTGTTAATAAATAACTAAATAGATAAATAATTCCCAGGTCAAAGAGCCCTCTCACTTTGTGCTACTTATTATGTCAGGATCTACACAATAAATTGAGAATATACCATGCAGTGAGGGTAGTACATTATAAATACACAATAGGGAAAATCCATGAATAGAAAACTTACTCTGAAGAGCCGCAAGTGAAAAGAATATTAAGAGCAAATCAAGTAGAGCTCAACCAAGAAATACAATCTTTTCAAACTTCAGAAGAGAACTGGAGTGGCCATAAATACCTGCCTAATGAAGGCTTTAATGAGATCTGTGTTCCTAACTCCAAACTGCTAAAAAAAGCAGCTCTGAATGTCAATAGTGCCAAAATCTTCAAGAATTTTGTATTTGCTCTGCTTATACAAACCTCAGACATTCTTACAACCATCCACTCCCTTTGCTCATAAATATTTATCTAGTTGGAACCAAGTGCATAAATGAACCTTCCATCCCGCTTATAGCTGTTCTCCCTTTAATCCCTAATCCCTTTGCACTATCTTTCTTGTCTCTAACCTGCAGAGGACTCTGACTGTTTGCATTTAATTCTTCTTACACATGCCCTGGAGCACAAATGGCTTGTCAGGTTAAAGATAAAGCAAACATGTACTGCCACCAATAGAGTAACCAGCCTTTTTGGTATCAGAACACCTGCAGCCAAGGCAGGCTGGGTAGTGGGAGAATGCACAAGTAAGTGATTCTGCTGAGATCTCACCACACAGCAAATACATGGACTTTCCTGGGACAAACCTCTTGTCTGCTGCTCACACTCCCTAATTCTGAAGGTGGTTCCTTTTATCTTTCTAATGCAACACAGTAACACCAAGGACGGCACAGAGAGATTACGTCTAAACTGCATCTTCAACAACTGTGCAAGCAGAGAAAGGAAAGGTACAGTATCTATGCCGAAGAGGTCAGCAATGAGAGGCTTAAAGCCATCAAGAGATGAGAAGGACCTGGACAGTGTTTTTATCAATACAGGCAGAGAGGTCAAGTCCGGAGGAGCACTTGGAATAAAGTAACATTAGTATTTAGGCTTGGAGAGGGTCAGTGGAACAAAAAGACAAGAGTTTGCCAGTCAAGAGCTTTGGTTCCTGAACAAGTCCTCTCAATTTTCCTCCTGACCTGCATTTCCCACTACAAAACCTTCCACTTTTTTTTTTTTTTTTTTTGAGCTACACTTGAATTAGTCCTCAATTTTAGAACAAAGGCACAAACGAAATCCTAATGCAGTTTTCTTCAGTAATAAACATCTCCCATTGCTGCTGAGGACTTCAAGACTATCCAACTTCTTCACTCCCTGAAAAGCCTTCCCCTGAGTCTAAGCAATGCACTGGCTGTGAAATCTGCCAGCTTAGAGTTGCTGTCTGTAAATCTGATAAACCACTGCCCAAGGCAACTCCATGGGATGAGGCTGCCAGAAAAAATAAAGTTGCCAAGGCCCTGCCCACACTCACTCCTAGGACTTTGCATGGATTTTTTAAATGGGAGTTTCTTTCTGTTGTTCTTTCCAATCAACTTGTTACTACTTTTCCTTCAGAACAGAAAAATGTAAGGGTTTGGAAAATGTATCTAAGCATGCAACTGCATCATCTGGCAGATGAGGCATTTAACTGCAAGGATAACATTACATAAATCACTGTGATGAGCCTGTTGAAGTACAATGTTTCCATCCTGCTTCCATTCTGAAATGTCAGATTGTCAAAAAATGTATCAGATTTTGACATAATTTGGAAAATATTTATCCTTATTTCTTTCAAAAATCCTCCCTTAGATCACACACACGCACCCCACCCTTCGGCCACAAAGAACACCAACAGCAACAAAAACAAGGAGAAAAGGAGAGAAAATGGTGATCAAAAGAGAGTAAGTGAAACCCTTTAAACTGTAGGAGTGCCTGGACAACGGGGCTGTATTGCAAACAATGACCCCCCAGTCAGTCAGAGAGCTCTCACACAGATCTGCAGTAGATGTACATACACTGATAACTCTTTGATATAATTAACACTGTTTGTCTCAGTGTCAGTAAAAGCAGGCTTTTGCCTGCTAGCAAATTTTTTGGCTCTGCACACTACTGTTTACTTCAATGAGAGGCCAAAGAGCTAACTGAAGCTTTTTTCTGTTGCAAAAAATTCCAGTAATGTGGAAGTGTCTCCATTTACAAACAAACCTTGTTCATTGACACATACAAAGCATATCCCTTAAAAAAAATAATAAACAACCCCCCCCCAAAGCCAAACCTGATCCAATTGGTTTCTTCCAACATTTTTCACGTACTTTCAAACAAAGCATACAACGATTGCTCAACATCTGCTTACAGAAAGCTGTTTAAGGCCTCATAAAAACTATCACTGTACCTACATCCACTACTGTATATTTACATAGCTTCTTGGAAACCTTAGCCTTGAATAAATAAATACTTGAAAATGCCTCATTTTGGACAAATAGTTCCTGCTGCTTCAGTCATTACAGGAAGATTAAGCAGTGATCTGCCTACTAGCAGGTAGGAACAGAGAGGTGATGCCCAGGACAGGTAAGGCAACAGCTCCAGGGAACTCAAGCATTTTATTCCATCACGGTAGACTCATCACATAATATTCCTGCAGACAGAAAGTTGAGTAACAGACAGA
>JANHGB010060462.1:571-20084 GCA_026283785.1 Coracopsis vasa
TGCATCTGATCTAACTCTGGCTACCCCAGCTTCCTTCTTCCTCTCCCCCTTTCAGCCCCCCAGTCCTCCCCCCAGCTTTCCCATCCCTTCTTTGAGCCCCCTCCGGCTCCATGTCTCCTCCTCCCACCACAGGCAGCTGTAATCCCACTGTCCCTCCACATCGCCCTGCTCCTGGCAGCCCCATTCGCCTCCTGTCGCTGCCAACCCTGGGTCTGAGCTGCCAAGGTACAGGGGATGGGACACCCCATCCCATGCCAGTGTGTGACACTCTGGTTTCCCCCCTCCCTGCTGCGGAAGTGAGGGGACAGCACCTCCGTGCACTCCATCACCATCGTTTGCTGCCTCTTGGTTTAATTGCAAACCTCATATTTGGATTTCTGCCTAAACCCTGCCCCTGGGACCACAAAATTCCCTGCTCGAGAGCCTGAGCATCCCTGTTTACAGTGGCAAGCTGAGAAACGCTGCAGAGTTGGATGGCAACTGGAAACCCTACAAGCCCCATCTCCCTTCCCCAGGCCGGAGCTTATGCATGGGGTTGACAACCCTGCTTCCGCACCTCGCTGTGGTGCCTGTCCACATTCCTGGCCCATCCTCAGCTGTACCTGAGCTGGGCTGCAGCTTCCCTGGAGAGAAGCACTTGCGTTACCTGCAAATGCCATGCATTTTTCCAGAAATCTTTTCACAAGGCTTATAAAATGCCTGGAATACTCGGATGAGCTCCTGTGCTCTGAGCAGGGGAGCTGTGGGCAGTGCAGGAGGAAAGGGAAGGTTTCTGTGGAGCACGCATGGAATGCAAAGCTGTTTTCTTGGAGGAAACGCATCTCCCCATCTACTGCAACCTGGCAGTGTGGCCCCTACCCTGGACAGTGGGGTAGTGTCCTCCCATCTGCATGTGGGACATGTGGATCCCCATAGTGTCCCTGGATCACTGAACCACCTCTGCAAACACCCTGGTTTTGGGGATCCTGCGATCCCTGACCTGGCAAATCCCTTTCCCAATCCTCAGCTCCCCCCTGTCCATGCAGGCAGCGTCAATGGGAACAAGGCAGCTGCCACAGGCGCATCCCGCACAGGATTCATTGGATAAGTGGTTCCCAGATGTTTCCCACCATTCCCTACCTGCTGCCCCCAGGGACCTGCTGCCCTCACAGCCACCTCATGCACTGCTCCAGCAACCAAGTGCACCGGCTCCAGGCCAGCCCCACGGCACTGCCCTGGCCTAAATCCCATGGAGAAGCACCCATCGTGTGGGTGCCTCCCATCCTCTCCCATCCGGCCATGGTTCTGGCTGCAGGATTTGGCTGTTTGCCTGCATCTCCAACCCTGTTTGTGATACAGCTGGAAGGGTTTTGCCAGGGGATGCAGGATGGGGCCCTGACTGCAGCCTGCTCGCATGGAGCTGGCAGCTTGGGAAGGGCCCAGGCTCACCTCCCGCCTGGCCTTGGGCTCAGTTGGATAATGAGGGGGGCAGGACGGGTGTTCTGGCCGCTCACGACCCTCCAGGCTGTTCAACCAGAGCCTTGGTTCCCAGCTCCTGCCTCCTCACGCTCCTGCCTCCATGCCCAGTGCCAGCGTGAATCAGCAGCGCCCGCTTAACCATTTCCTTACAGGGTCCATATTGGCTCCGGAGGGGGAGCACAGCTCATCCATGCCAGAGCCAACCCCTCTGCTGCTGCCCTCATCACCCCTATGGGAGGCTTTCCCTTGTCCGCTTTCCCTTGCACATAGGCACTGTTGCCTGCAGTGGATGCAGCACTGAGGTTGGGTACCACCAGCAGCTGATGCAGCAGCAAGGCAGCCCCAGAGCTGCTGTGATGCAATGGGAGATGCTGCTGCCAGGCTGCCCTGAGCTTCCTTGGCTGTTTCTAGTCCGTTTGTCTTTCCCATGGGTGGCCATAATGTGGCCATGGCACTGATGTGTTGTGGTGGCATTTGGTGCTGCACTCCCTGACAGACCCTCCACCAGCTCCGTACCAAGATAAGGGAGAGCAAATGACCTTCCCCACGGAACCCCAGCCTGGCTCCCTTCCTCTAACCCCCTGCACTTACCTTCAGCCTTATCCTTACAAAAGGAGCCAAAATGCAGCAACTGTTTCACCTTGCAGCCCCATGGATGGTTTGATTTGACAGGCCAGGTCAGTCCCAGTGTTTAATTGCAAGAAAACCAGCTCAGACCATTGGGTCCTTTCCAATTGCTGAGCTTTGGCTTTATTACTGGGAGGGCTCGGGTAACTACAAAGCTACAGCACACAGCAAATTACCTTCCCATCCCCAGCTCATGTGCTCCAGCTGGAGCCCTTGGCTGGGTTGCAGGTCTGAAAGGGCTTTGCACCAGAGGAGCATCATGCGCTGCACTGGTTTGTGCTGGGTTGGTGCTGGGGACCTCCTGCTTGCTTTGATTCCCACAGAGGGAGTGCAGCTCAGCGTGGCATCCCTCTCTCCTGGGTGCTTTCACCAGTGACGCCCCTTCCACAACACCCAGCCCTCTCCCATTCACTGCAAAGTGTGAACCTCCTGCCTTGGGACAGGATGGGGACAGGGATGGGAGCACAGGGGGCTCCTTGCAGCACATCCACCACCATCCTGCTTTGGCAAAGGGCTCTTTGCAGCAGCAGAAACTGTACCAGGAGGCTCTGCAGCCCGGTGTCCCCACCATTTTCAGTCGATGTGCAAGCAGGCAGGATGGGGACACATTCAGGCAGCTGCCTGTTCCCTGTATCACATCCCCATCCCTTGCTTTTTGGCTGCAGCAGAGATGCTGGGGCCATGGCAATGAGAAAACCTGGAGGCAGAGCAAGCTGCCTCCTGGCTGCAGCATCCCTGCAGCTGGAGCTGGTGCCTGGCAACTCATGGGGACCCCAGAGCCCAGCATGGGGCACCCCCATCTGACAGCACACCCCAAGGCCACTGCACTGGGGGTTGCACAAGTAATGGTGGTGCTACAGCAAAGGCAAAGGCAAAGGCAGAGAGAGCAGGGAGAGGCAGGGGCCCTGCTGCCCCCCAAGGGAGCCAACTTGGCCCATTCACCCTTCCCAAGCAGTGCTTTGCCCAAAGCTCTGCATCCCCTCTGCCAGGGGCAGGGACAGCAAACCCGGGCTGCACGGGGACAGGGCACTGCTGTGCTGTGGGGTACGGGCAGCTCCCGTGCCCGCAGTGTCGGCAGCACCAGCTCTCTGCATTGCAGCACCTCCTGCCTGCACAGGGTCAGCACCGTCCGTGGTCCCCATGGCGGGCACAGACCCCCCTGCAACGCCAGCAGGAGCTGTGTGAGATGAGCTGCGCCAGTGCTCAGCACCGAGCAGGCTGATGGGGACAGGGATGCAGGGGGGCGGCTGCTGCCGGAGCAACCCAAGGGCACGCAGGAGCTGGGGCAAACTTCACCATCACCCGATGCCGGATGCTCTGTGGCTTCTCTCCAGCAGCCTTGTGGAGCTGGGGCCGGGGGGGAGGCACAGCAGAGCCCCCTTAGCTGAGGGTACCCAAGCAGCAGCGTGCGGCTGGGGCCGGCAGCTCAGCATCACCCCTTGGCTTGGCTGCCAGCACCGGGCATCACCGCAGCCGCCTTGATGAGATGCGATGGGCTGCGGCAGCGGGCACGGGGCTGGTGTGTGCCATGGGGCAGCCCAATGCAGTGGGGCACACACATGTGGGGGGGTGCGTGGCAGCAGAGTGGTGACAAGGCAGCAGTGTTAGATGGGAAGTGATGCAGAGCCAAAAATAACCCCCAGGCTGTGGCTCTGACCAGGTGGCACCGAGGAGATGGAGCAAGGAAAGGCTAGAGCTGGCTCATGTGCCCATGGATCCCATGGCACTGCACCCAGCTATGGATGTGCTCCCTCTGCAGGGTCCCTGTCCCAGCCCTGAGCAGCACTGGGGCTGTCACCCCAAGGATGCCCTTTCCTCGCCAACGCAGCCTCTGCAGCAAAGCAAAGAGCATAAATCAGAGACACAAACCAAGCCCCTGGTGCTGAGAGCTGCACCATGCTCGGAGCTTGCAGAAGAGGCAGCCACACATAGCAGTTGGGTGCTTTGCCACTGCTCAGGTGCACTGGGGCAGCCCATGGGTGTCCATGGAGGGTGGTAGGTGCCAGACTGGTGCTGTCTTCGCTGTGCATCGCTGCGGTCCCCCCTCCATCAGCATCACGGCAGCCGAGCGAGGGACAGCCATGGGTTTATTTTTAACTGGCTGGGGAGGGCGGGCTTGGTGCCTCCTTGGTTATATCACTAAATCCCTGCCGGGCCCTGTTAGTTCCAGCACAGCGAGCCCTGTGCCGCGCTCCAGTAACTGTTTCGGTCCTCCATCCTCTTGGGGCCATGTCCTGCCCTGGACCATGGGCTCCTTGGAGCCAGCTGTGTGCACAGCTGGAGAGCTTGGACCATCTGCTCCCCACTGATGGGCATTGGGTCACCGGGACCCTGTGCCCCCAGCCCTGACCTCCACCTCATTGCCCAGGCGCAGGGTAGGATAGATGGCCAGGTCTCCCACTGCCTGCTCTACCTCCCCAGGGGAAGGGATGGTGCGTGGGGACCATGACCACATCTCCCACTCCCACAGCCCTTTTGGGGACAGAGCAGGAGGAAACCGAGGCAATTCATGGCTCCTTTGTCCTCATCGCTGTGGCAGCGCTTTCCTGTGGGAGCACTGTCCGAATCCTGGGCAGGATGGGGATGCTGACGATGCTTATGGCCACCACAGCCCTCTCTCCATCCCCACAAGCTGCCATCGTCAGGCACAGCTTTTGGCAAAGCGGCAAAGGGTTAAGCTGTGCAGCAGGGCCACGTGACGCTCCAGGGATGCCGCTTTCCTGAAGATCAGGACGGATTAGGGTGGAATATCCAGACGAGCATTCCTTCTGTGGTGCATCCCCCACCATCCCTGCCACGGCCTCTCTCTGGTGACCCCGGCTGGTGAGCATCCCCACCATGTCCCCTCCCAGCACCATGGCTCTGGGGCAGGCTTGGATGGCATCAAGTGTGTCCAGGCACTGGAGGAGTCTGAAGTGCAGGGGTTGGAATGGGCACCATTCCGCTGCCCATCCCCATCCCCATCCCTACCCTTGCAGCCGGATGCTTGACCCATGGTGCTGCGGGCAGGAGCAGTGGGGGTCCCCTGCTCAACCCCACCATGACCCCTTCTTCCTCCCGCAGTGCATGAGGCTGGTGCCTGCCCCAGAGCCACCCAGTGCCCGCACGGACGCCGCAGGCAGCACCGGGAGCCATGTCGGGTTCCTATGATGAGTCGGCAGCGGCCGCGGAGGAAACGACCGACAGCTTCTGGGAGGTGAGTCCCAGCCGTGCTCTGCTCCCATGGGGCCCCCACTGCCCTCACTGCACCCAGGGTGGCCCCGGGTGGCAGGGGACAGTGCTGCCTGCGGGCATCCCTGCCATGGTGGCTTGGGCGGCCAAGCCAGCTCCGCTGGAGCTTTCACCCTTGGCTGTCCCCAAGGGGCGAAGAGCACTGGAAGGGACCAAACAGTTTGAGCAGCCTCAAAGCAAAGGCTCCATCCCTGTACCCCCAAAGTGCCTGGTGTCACCCCCATCCCCATCACAGGCCAGCTGAGGCTTAGCTGGGCTCTCTGAACACAGCCCCCATGCCTGTCTGTCTGCATCCCGCTCCCAGGTGGGGAACTACAAGCGCACAGTGAAGCGGATCGATGATGGGCACCGTCTCTGCAACGACCTCATGAACTGCGTGCACGAGCGGGCCAAGATCGAGAAGTCCTACGCTCAGCAGCTCACCGACTGGTCCAAGCGGTGGAGGCAGCTCATTGAGAAAGGTGCCATCGAGAAACGCCTCCCCCAGGACAGCCGGGTCCCACTGGTACCCGTGCACCAGCACAGCTTCACCCGGTAGAGGTGGAGGGGGTAAGGGCTGTGCGGTGATGCTCAGCTGTCCCCTTTGCCCCCCAGGTCCCCAGTACGGCAGCCTGGAGAAGGCATGGGGTGCCATCATGACGGAGGCAGACAAGGTGAGTGAGCTGCACCAGGACGTGAAGAACAGCCTGCTGAATGATGACTTTGAGAAGGTCAAGAACTGGCAGAAGGACGCCTACCACAAGCAGATCATGGGAGGCTTCAAGGAGGCCAAGGAGGCTGAGGATGGCTTCAGGAAAGCCCAGAAGCCCTGGGCCAAGAAGCTCAAGGAGGTGAGAGGAGAAGCGCTGCGTGTCCTGGGGCATCCCTGCCATCTCCCGGCTCCAGGTCTGAGTGGCACCTCCCTGCAAGCGAAGGGATGGGCAGGGAGCTGTGACTGCTCCTCTGATGTGTCTTCTCTTCTGATGTGTCTTCTCTCCACAGCTGGAGACAGCCAAGAAAGCCTACCACCTAGCATGCAAGGAGGAGAAGCTGGCCATGACCCGGGAAGCCAACAGCAAGGCCGATCAGTCCAACACCCCCGAGCAGCAGAAGAAGCTCCAGGATAAAGTAGAAAAGTGCAAGCAGGATGTGCAAAAGGTGCGAGGCATCGGGCAGGGAAAAGCAGTGGGAACGACCACCGTGGCCCTTTTCCCCCCATTCATTCCCATTTTGCCATCCCTATACTCCTATAGAAGTGGGATGACTTGCAGACAGTGCTCAGAAGAGCGTGAGCAGGGCACAGATTTACCCCTTTTATCAGGGCAAAATCTCTTCAGTAACAGACTTGATTTCACCCCCAGAGGCTCTTATCTCAGCCTGGGCTCCCCAGCATGGCAGCCTCCAAACCAGCCCCTCTCAGCACCCACAAAGGGGCTCTGAGGTGCTCGGGGTATAACCAAGGTACCTTTACAGACTCAGGAGAAGTACGAGAAGGTGCTGGACGAGCTGAACAAGTGCACCCCGCAGTACATGGAGAGCATGGAGCAAGTCTTCGAGCAGTGCCAGCAGTTTGAGGAGAAGAGGCTCAACTTCCTCAAGGAAGTGCTCCTGGACATCAAGAGGCACCTGAACCTGGCTGAGAGCAGCAGGTAGGTGCCTCCTGTGCCGGCTGGGCAGAAAGTGCCCATGCAAGGTCTCCTTATGGTGCCTGGAAAGCAAATCAAACCCTGGAGGGACCGAGTGCTTCCAGACAGCCCATTGCCACTCCAGTACATCCTAGTGACCATGGTGTTGGCCAGAAACAGCCATGGGCACCACCATGGTCACTAAGATGGAGTGGCAGGAAGCCTGTGCCTTGTAGTAGGTGACCTTACCTGGGCATGTCCCCATCTAACCTCATCCACAGTGGGGTCCACCCTACCTGCAGCACCCTGACCCCCACCTCTCCCTGCAGCTATGCCAACGTCTACCGGGAGCTGGAGCAAACCATCCGCCTCTCGGATGCGCAGGAGGACCTCCGGTGGTTCCGCAGCACCAGTGGCCCCGGGATGCCCATGAACTGGCCGCAGTTTGAGGTGAGGCTGAGCACCACGGCTGTGCTGGCAGCCCCACAGGGCAGCCGGGCGCTCAGGGGCCGGGTGCTCTGTGCTTGCAGGAGTGGAACCCGGACCTGACGCACACAATAACGCGGAAGGAGAAGCAGAAGAAAGGCGAGGGGGTGACCCTGACCAATGCCAGCGGCAGCGGGGAGAGCGGGGCACCGGCGGGCGAGCGCGGGAGGTGAGGGCTGGCAGGGTGGGAAGATGCCATGGGAACACTGTGAGTGCTATGGGGATGCAGGATGTCCTGGTCCTCATGAGCTGGGGTCCTGCTGCAGCCGCTGCTCCCCTGCAGCCTCAGGGGCACTGCAGCATCCTCCCAGCGGCACCCGGTGCCTGCCCCAGTCCTCCATCCCTTGCCCACTCCTACAGCCCCTCTTCCTCTTTGCTGTAGCGTGAGCAGCCACGACCGCGGGCAGACCTACAGCGCCGAGTGGTCCGATGATGAAGGCAGCAACTCCTTCAACACCAGCGAGGCCAACGGTGGCACCAACCCCTTCGACGAGGAGTCGGTGGGGAAGGGCGTGCGGGTGCGGGCTCTGTACGACTACGATGGGCAGGAGCAGGATGAGCTCAGCTTCAAAGCAGGTACGGTCCATTGTCAGTGCTGGGTTTGCAGGAGCTGCAGGTGCCCCAGGTTGGACAGAGCCTTGAGTGCCATGGTTTAGTGTGAGGTGTCCCTGCCCATGGCAGGGGGGTTGGAACTGGATGATCTGAATGTCCTTTCCAACCCTAACTCTTCTATGATTCTATGTTTTGGTGGGAAATCCCTCAAATAACTTCTGAGTTATCCCAGCCCTTCAGGAAGTTGAACTGGCAGAAAGGGAAAGGCACAAACTGAGCCCAAACCCAGGTGGGACTGAAGAGGTGGTGGGACGAGGCCCACGAGGTCTCATGGGTCACCTTTCTACCCTACAAATCAGCGTGCTCAAGATCAGTCCTAACCCCCCCCCAGCAGCTCCATCCAGCGGAGAAATAAGGTGGTAGAAGTTCCCAACGAGCCTCTCCCCTTCCACCTTCCCTCCCAGGTGATGAATTAACCAAACTTGGTGAAGAAGACGAGCAAGGATGGTGCAAAGGGCGCTTGGACAACGGGCAGCTAGGTCTCTACCCCGCCAACTACGTGGAGGCAATCTAAGTCTTGTGGTGTGCTCCTTGTCGCCGTCAGCAGCTCAGTCCACCCTCCATTGGCTCCATCGCTCCACCGGCCGGCCGTGGTGCTGTCCGGTCCTTCACTCCTCACAAGTTAGAGATTCAGACATATTTTCCGACCAAGCTTTTATTTTTGTAAGAGTTGTCTCTTGAGAGTATTTTGCAGAGCCGCTTTCCTCGTCCGGGTGGCGTGAAGCGCGCGCCGACGCCGTCCCTTCGTCTGCGGTAGGTGACCTTTCCTCTTGAACAAAAAGCCGATACCTCAAGGTCTTAAATCCCAACCAGTGAGAGCTCCGGACCGGTTGGGTTTTAAAGAGACCGAAATCATGAGCCGCCTTCTGATTGGCTGGAACTGTTCCGAAATGCACAGCGCTGGAGCTCCTGGGACTGATCAAATTCATCCCCAAAGCCCAAGATGGGGTCTGACTCCGTGCTTCCATGTTCTTCTCCCTGCTTCATCCTCCCTTCCCAAAGGAAGGGAAAGAACACCCCCTCCGGCCCTGCAGCCACCCGGCCCCATCTGCACGCAGGGCTGGTGGCAGATTCGGATGCCCAGGTGAGGTGGGACCAGCCCTGCCATGGAGCTTGGTGGCATCTCCTCAGCTTCCTCTTCCTCTTCATGGCCGGGCTGCTGAGCCGATGCCCCACGTGTGCTGCAGGGAGCAGCATCGCCCTTCACGAGGGCAGTTATCCAGCACACACTGGCTCCGGGTGGGATGGCCCTAAAATCCACCTCTGTCCCGAGAAGGACCCACCTGGAGAAGGACCCACTGCACATCAATGCTGCTGCAAGCACCTTCACACCCAGCCTTGGGTAGCAGGGACCGGCTTGGATGCTGCTGGGGACAGTCCCCATCCACCCCCTTCCTGGAGAGAGGCAGGAGCAGAGCAGGGATGAAGGATAAGCAACGTCCAGCCTTGCACAGTGCCAGCAGGAGCTGCAGCACCCAGAGGAGGAGGAGGCCTGGTGCAGGCAGCAGACCCCAGCCCGGGCAGCAAAGCAGCTGCCTGGTGAAGATGGTTGAAACCAAGACATGCCAGAAGGGGAACGGATGCAAGCGTTGCCCTTTGCTTCTCCCCATAGGGCTCTCACCCTCCTGCACTTGGGTTCTGCAGCCGGCCATGGCATGGATAGGAGCCCCTCAGCATCCAGGGGTGCTGCCACCCAGCATGGTCACCCCAACCCCTCTGCTGCAGGCATGTTTGCTATCCCAAGCTCTTCCCTACGGATCATCTCTTTGTTTTCCCTATTCCATCCAGCATCAGCGCCCTCATCTCCCCGCACACTCCTCCTGCTCCTCTCCTTTGCTTTGTGAATTTCTTGGCCCCAGGGATCGAGTGTTCTCAGGAGGCAGGAGATGCACCATGGGCACGGTGGGCGAGAGCCGCGCTGCCCCTCGCCCCTGCCAGGTATGCAAGAAAGCAGAAACCACACAAAACAGTCAACCAAAACCCAACCAACCTCCTGTCTCAGCAATGCACCCCGGTTTTTTGTACATTGATTGTGTAATTTAAGAAGTATATATATAATATATATATCTCTCGTGATTGTAGTACCGTGGATACAACAACGAAAAGCAGCAAGCGAAACTAACTGAGCTCTGTCAGCATCCTTCGGGTCCGGGTCCTCGTGTGCCCCCCTGCGCCAGTCTTGCCCCTATGGAGGAGGCTGTTGGGGTTATGGACACCCCATATCTCGGGGAGCCACAGTCACAGGGACACCCCCACACTGAGGGTTTGGGGTGCAGTGGGAACGGGGCTCCGATGTAGAGCTGGGGGGCTGAGAAGGGGAGGAGCAGCCTTTGGGGACTCCTCTGCTAACGCATGGGGTAAAACCTTGTGAAAGCCATGGGGTAACGCAAGATAAAGCAGTTTCTGGGGTTGGTCCCAGCATCAGCCCCCAGCCCAACAGAACCGGGGCAGGGGGAGATGGGGGAGCCCTGGCACAGCGAGTTGGTGCTGGCAGAGGTGGCAGAGCCTCTTGGGCTCCTTATGAGTGCTGAACCCTTGGGAATAATGGCCAGGTCATTGGCCAGGACAAGGCCATGGATAGGGGTGGTGAGACCGGGGCTATGGGGTTATGGGAGCACTCACTGGGCTCTTGATGGAGAGGGGGCAGAGAAAAGGGATTTATTTCCCCTTGTTTAAGGGCTGGAGCTGCAAGAGATCTGGTGAGAAACCCAGTCCTGCTGCAGGGGATCTGCTGTGTTAGGTCCCCACATCCCCACGTTCATCCTTCCCAGCTGGCCCCAGCTCTCCCCCTTCCTGCTCACCTTCCTCACAGTGACACACAACCAAAGGACCTGTGACAGAGACCTGAGATTTGGGGCACCAGCACCACCAGCGCATCCCCCTGGTGCTTCCCACACCGCTGCAGGAGCATCGGTCGCACACAGGACATCACAAGATGCATTTTCCCCCCTTCCCCTTATCTCCCCTCTATTTTTCCAGAGGTCAAGGCAGTTTTCCTCCTTCCCCTGTTCCTTCAGTGCCCTCCATCCCTCCAGCTGGGATGCTTGCAGGAATGGAGGAACCGTGGCTGCTTCTCTGCCATGTGAGCAGTATGAACCAGGCAGAGCAAACCCCAAAGGGCAGGAGCCATCACAGGCAGATGTGTTAAATTCAAACCAGAACACCAAGAACCAGGGTTTTTCTGCTTTTAAAGCTCCCATTGAGCATCTCGTGGGGCCCAGGGCCCATCACCCCACATCATCTGGACCTAAACCACAACTTGCCACCAGCCCAAACCAGAGAGCAAACAAATAAAGATGTGATATAAAAGACCAACATCAGCAGGTAACTCAGGCTGTTGGGAAATGTGCAGTTTAAGCAACCCCCGGGTTTCTGTCCCAGTCCAGGCTCGGGGGAGTTGCGTTTCTGATTTACTGTCCAGAGGGAAATGGCAAATCTGCCACCTCCCTTTTCCAGAACTCTGGAATCAGGCAGTCCAAAAACCAAATCCAAATCAAGGGAAGAGCTCTGGGCCAAGGCCAAGGACCTGGGGGCTTTGGGAGGCTCTGGATGACCCCATGCCCAAGGATGCGGTCCCAGCTCAGGGGACCCCCCACTACTGCAGGGATGCCCATAGGGAACAGCCCTGCACCCACCTTCTACAGCTGCTCCCTTTGCAAAATGCCCCAAATCCCTGCGGAGGGGCAAAGCGGAGCCTGTTCCCAAAGCGGGAAGCAAAGGGAGGATGTGCCCATCTGAGGGGATGCCTGTGGTCCCCAGGGAACAGCCACCCCACTCCCAGTATCCCTGGGTGCCGCTGGTGCCAGGCTGCTCCCGCATGGGCACAGCCAAGGGCAGCCGCAGGTGCCCTCGTCCCTTCAGGTGCCATTGTCCCAGCTCATGCCTGTGCTTTGTCCTCCCCAAACAATGGCTGGGGCGATGCCACCCGCAGCCAGCACCCAGGAGGGAGAGGAGGAGGCAGGGACAAGCCTGGCCACTGTGAGCACCAAATGCAGGCAGCCCCTTTCTGCAGCACAGGGCAGAGCCCCCCATCCTGAACAGAGCTGAGGACCAGGAGATGCTTTGTTAGGGTCAATCCAGAGCAGCCCCACTGCAGCGCACGGGGTCCCTCCTAATGGGCACTGAGGGCAGCCGGTCCCACAGCTGGGCTGGTGGTGACAGGGGGACAGGCTTTCACCGGAGGGGAGTATGGTCCTGATGCTTGTGTCCCCCCCACCATGGTGAGGGGATCTTGAGGTGTCCAGCTTGGCCCCTGTGTCCTGGCAGTGCCCTGGGGCTGTAGGGTAAGGGGACAATGTGCCAGGGCAAGAGATCTGAGGGCAGGACTCCTGTGTCCCCCAGCTCCTCTTCTGGGTGATCCCAGCCACTCTCCCACTGTCAATCCCTGCCAAAGGGCACCAAGGTTGTGGGGAGCCCCATTGCAGGCACAGATTTATCTGCCTCTATCTCACCCCCATCAACCCCACACTGGTGCTTATCCCTTAGCTGGGGGCTCATCCCTCCTCTCCAAGTGGTGGTGACGGAAGCCCCGTGGTCCATTGGCAGCGGGATGGAGCCCGTCAGCACCCCGGTCCTTGTCGCTGGCAGATGGGTTCTGTGGCTGGGAGGCAGGGGGGAGGCAGTGAGCGTCCCCCTGCGCTCAGACCGGGTGCACGAACTGGTAGACCAGGCGCTGGGAGATGTCGGGTTTCCGGATGATGCCTTTCTTGTAGTACTGCCGGATGGAGCGGCTCAGTTTGTCGTAGTTCATGGCCGGCCGGTTCTTCCGGATGCCCCACAGACGCGCCACTTGTGCCGAGTCCTCGATCTTGAAGATGCCTGGGAGGGAAATAGGACCCGAGGGGGGGGTTACAGCCTTGTGTCTGCACCCCCCCGACCCACCAGCACCCAGCATGGGGCCGCCGGAGCACCCACCCTTCTCCTTGTTGAGCCAGCGGATGAAGCGGCCGTAGTTGTGGGGTTTCAGCAGCAGCTCTTTGAGGAACTGCCAGAGGTGGATGGGTTGGCCGGCGCAGGATGAGTCCACCTCGCTGTCTGCCCAGCCAGCATCACCTCCTGCTGCGGAGAGGGATGGGTGAGATGAGGGAGGGGAAACCGCGCTGCTCTGCACCGTCCTGGGGACCCGCAGGAGTCCTCGTCTGGAAAACCTCATCCCAATGCTCGTCCATCTCCGGAGGCTGGGTCTGGAAGCACCGCTTCCTCCTCCCCATCTTGGAGCTGGGAAAACAGCTCCATCCTGCCCTTGCGCAGCCCCACAGGGACCCACAGGGTGCAGGAGTCTTGTGGTCATTTCCCCCTTGGCTGCACCTTGCAGGGGCTGCTGTGGGGCAGAGGGAGTGCAGCCACATGGATGCTGCTGCTGCAGCTGCTCCCACACCAGATAATGGCAATAAAGCAGGGAGAGACCTCCCAGATACCCCAGACCTGTCTGATGCAGCAGCGAGGCCAATGGAGCTGAGCCCGCACAGAACTCACCGTAGTATCTCCCATCTCCCGGGGTGGCTTTTTCCTTCATCCAGGCAGCTGGAAGGCAGGAGCAGGCATCAGAGGAGCATCTCCCGCTGCCAGCATCGCCCACCCTCCCGGTCCCCAGCACCCACCAGACTTCCAGATGTCGAGGTGTGCATGCAGGATGTCACCGCAGGCGGGCGAGCGCTGGCAGAACTGCTCCTCGGACATGGCACACAGGTCCTTTCCCGACAGCTCCTGGAAGGACTTCCCGATCTGCGGCAGCCGGTACTGGTGCTCCGTCCATAGGATCCACTTCTGCACGTTGCCGGGGCTCCAGTCCACAGGGTCTGGAGGCAGTAATGCCCCAAGGAAGAGCTCAGTGATGCCAAACAGCAGCAGTACCCCAGGGAACTCGGACCTGGGCTGTCCTGCTCCCTTTGCACCCAACCCTACAGTAGCTCAGGCAATGCCTGCTGCCTCCAGGCTGTCCCCAACCCCATGCACTCCTCTGCCCATTCCTAATATCCAGGGAAAACGGGATGGCAAAAAGGACAATCCAAGTCCTTACTACACACACCCCCCCAAGATGCAATCATGAGGCTGAAAGGCACCTCCATATCAATGCCCTGGGAGGGGAAGGGCTCAGCAGGACGTTGCCGTGTCCCTGCAGCTCCCTGGCTCTATGGCATGGCTCGGTCACGCTGTTACCCCGCACCCAGCACTGGGCTCTGCCCATGGCTTTAGCTCCTGCTCCAGCCCATCCCTCCCTCGCTGCACCCCATGGCTGTGGGGGCACTGACCTGCAGCGATGTTGAGCAGCTTGCAGGCCGTCTCGATGTCCTTCAGCACTTCGCCCACCACCATGCTCTGTACCTGCTCCAGCGAGTGCTCCTCCAGGGGCAGGCTGCCCTGTGGGTCCCCCTCGGCCCCCAGCCCCAGGCCCTGGCTGTCAATGATGGGACATTGCTCCGGCTCCTTCTGTGCCTCCCCTTGCCCACCTTGGGCACCGCTTTGGGATGGCTCCCCCATGTCCTTGGTGGTCCAGGCGATGTCCTCGGGGTAGATCATGTCGAAGTAGTGCAGGCACACAGCGGGCAGGGGCTGTTGCGGGGTTGTGGGGGGGCTCGGGCTGCCCGGGCAGCCCCAGCTCCGGTTATGGGGGTCCCGTGGGGCAGTGTCCGGCCAGGCGAGGCGGCCGGGGGGCAGAGCGCTCAGCGCGGGGCTGGCGCTGCCCATTGCTGCACTCAGCACCGGCTCCAACCCTGCTGGAAAAGAGCAGAGGAGAGGAGATGCTCAGCCCGGCACCGACTCCTGCCCTCTGCCCAGCAGCCAGGCACAAAGGGAGGAACTAAGCCTGTTAGAGGGGAAAAAGCATCCAAAGAGACCCATGGCTCCCTGCAAGCCCCTGGATGAATGCAGGGTCGGGATCAGCCATGGGGCTGGGGCTGTCCTGATTGGGGAGGACACTGCAGCAGACAGCAGGGAGAAGCAGGTCCCAATCACTGCGGGCTCTTAGGGTCTCCCCATGAATTCCACACTGGGTTGGCAGCAGTTCAGTCCCAGCCCCGTGCCCTGTGCTTCACAGTGGCTCTGAGGACCTGCTTGGGCAGCCCATGGGCATCGGAGGATGCCTGACCCATACAGGCACATTTCTGTGCATGGAAAGCATGACCCGCTGCTTTAACCTAAGGATGCCGCTGCACAACAGCGCCCAAATCCAGCTCCCCGAGGCTGGGCACAGCCCAGCTCTTGGCCATTGCTGCCAACCCCCAGATGAGACCTTTCCTTTCATTCCCTTGCAACAAAAACTACCCAAAATCAGCCCGTCCCCATCTGTCTCCAGCATGGGGGAGTCCCGGAGGCCACGGAGGAGAGGATGAGCCTGCTGAATTTCCATAGCAACACCAGGGAACAGCTCCATCCATGGAGAAACTTCCCCACGAGACACCCCGAGGCTTCGGGAAGGGAAAGCGGGTGCCAGGGGAGAGGCTGGCCATGGGCACAAGGGGTGTGCACAGCACCGAGCTGCCCCCACCACCCAGTTTCCCTGAGAGATGGCGCTGGCTTCCAAACCTCTCCTTGATTCCCTCTGGATTAAAAGGAGAGCTTTAGAAGATCAGTGCTAAATCCAGCCCCACGCTGCTCCCGGCACAAAGGGAAGTGGTAACAGCTTGTGCAGCTCCAGCCTGATGTCCAGCACTGGGGCTCTCTGGGGAGAGGATGGGGGTCTTGTCCCCAGAGCCTGCGGGATGCTCTGCGGTCCTGGTGCATCCTTTGCTCCTGCAGCCCTAAGCCATGGAGCAGCAGGGCTGCGGAGCCACCCTGGGCACAGGGCAGGATGACGGCCCCATTCCCATCCTCTCCCCATCCCGGCTGGGACCAGAAGGGCCCGATCCCTTGGCCCGAGCCGGCACCGTGCAGCCGGTGCTGTAGTCCCAGGGCGGGGGCCCTTGTTTGCCTTAGTCCCGCTGGGGCAGGCAGGCGGCCGGGCTGGGTGGGACCTGTTTGCTCTGGGAAGCCGCTTCCCTCTCCGCTCCCGTGCTGCAGTTCCCTGGAAGAGCAGAGGCAGGAGGGGCAGCCCCGGGCGCGGGGGGGGGATGCTCGCAGGGAGCACGGACCCGCATGGAACCCCAGGAACCCTCCCGTTCCCTGCCCGAGCTGAACAAGGCTCCGTGGTCATTGCATCAGCCACGGCAAGGGCTTTCTGGCCCGTGCTTGCTGCTGATGGTGAGCACGGGCTCCGCAGCAGAGCTTTCCTGCAGCAAAGCCGAACCAGCGCAGCCTTGTGCTCATCCCGGTGCTCCGGGCAAGACGGGAAGCGATAACAGAATTGGTTCTTGCAATGCTTGCACCCTGCCATGGGCAGGATCTGGCTCAGAGTGGCGGAGGAGCAGATCCCAAACCAGGATGGAGCCATCGAGTAGCCAGAGGTTTCTCCATCCCCACAACAAAGTTCTGCCACTAATGGCACAGCTGGGAGGTTCCTGCCATTCCTGGGCCCCAAAAGCTCAGGAAAAGAATGAACCCACATGTTCCTTTCAAGCCAAAAACCTGAGGCTGGGACAGGGCTCCTGCTCTCCCCAGGGGTTCAGGTCATGGCTCAGCTCCGCAGGGCTGCAGGGACCCAACCCCATTCCAGGGAATGCTGGGGGAAGCAGCAGATGCTGCAGCTGAGGGGTCTGAGGATGAGGACAATGATCTCCTGTGTCATCCCGAGCTCTGCTGGCAAACACAACCCATTGCTCGGGGCAGGGACCCAGCACCGGTGACGGTGCAGGGCTGGGATTAGCCCTTGGGAGCAAGAGGAATTAAATAAATAAGAAATGGGCCCAACCGCCACCCTCAAACAATGACCCCGTTAATGAGAATTAAATCCGCAGTTAAACAGGTTGTGCCACAGCCGAGATCGGGAAGCGCTGGCAGGGATGGCCCCTGGCACTCAGGATGCCTCCCAAGACTCCAGGTGCTTCCAAAGCCCTTCCCAAACAGCCTCCAGGTGGTGGGACAGGACCAGGCTCTGGGGTCACCTCCATCCCCCACACACGGAGAGGACAGGGATGTGTTTGCTGTCCGGAGAGGAACTGGGGACATGGGGGATCCAGAGCTGCCTCGGACTGCTTGAAGCAGCACCATGGGCAGTGGGGTTTGCCTTTAACCCATCCCTTCAGCTCTGCCTGCCCCACATCCCTCTGCACAGCACGCCAGGAGCAGACAGGGACCCCATGGACACAGGAATCCTCTCTTTGCCCAAAGAGGGGCTGTGATCTGGGTGCTTTGCCCCTGTTCTCTGGTCTGACTCAGCACCTCTTGCCCCAGCCACTTCCCTGGGCTCAGCTCTCACCCTGGGCCCCAAGGAGGGCGATGCAAGCACCAAGGGGCACAGAGCCCATTGCCTCTGCCTCTGGCAATGACAGGACTGGGGCCAGGACGAGCCCATGACTCACCCTGGATGCACCGCAGGAGGGATGCAGCCCATCCCATGGACCCTGCACCCCCATCTCCTCACCCAGCCGTCTCCAACACCACCAACGTCCCCTGGCTCCTCCTGCCGTTACCTGCATGGATGCTGGTGCAGGGACTAAGCGTCCCCACGGGTCCCCTCACCCTGGGTCAGGCTGCCCTCGCCATCGGTGCAGGGAGGAAAGCAGGAGCAGGGGGAGGAATGGGACAGGCCTGAGCGGAGCCGCGGTGCTCTGTGTCCCCAAGGTGAGCAGCAGAGCTTGGTGTCCCCATGCAGGGCCAAAAAGCTCCTATTTATAGCAGCACCTTCCTCCCCGACCAGCTCCTGCCCATGAGAAAGCCCATATTGTGGGGGATTTGGCAGCTGAGCGGCGTTTGTGTTTCACTAACCGAGCAGAACCACAGAAATCAAACCTAGAGCCAACGTGCCTTTAGCACTGAGAAAAGAACACCCAGCAGAGAAGCAGAGCAATGCTGAGACCGTGCAGGTCTTGTAAAGGGGTTCAGAGCACAGAGACACCCCTGAGCTGCCCAGAGCCTGTGATGCTCTACACAGAGCACAGTGCCCCAAAGCACATGGTCCCCTGCTCCCTGCCAGACTCAGTGTCCTTGTGGGTACCAGGTGAGCTGGCCACAGGGGCTCCATTTGCACCATTGCTGCCTGAGCAGGAGGGGGTTCCAGTTGGCAAATCCCATTTCATTCCAGGTGATGCCATGCCAGGAAGCACCAGGAACCTTGCGCTGGGGGACAACCTGTCCCTGTTTAGTCCTGATGGCACCCGGCGGTGCAGGGAGCTGTGGGTGGGGATGCTCACATGGGATGGCCCCACATCTACCCAGCCTTGGTGCCTAAAGGGCTGTAGGACCCCCAGGCAGAAGGGAAGGTCCCAGTACAGTGCAGGGCTTACCTTGTGGCTCAGAAACCGCAGAGGTCCCAGCACAGGGTGGGAAGAGCCATCCCCATGGCGCTCCGCACGCATGGCCCAAGGCAGGGTGCCCCAGCACCGGCAGGGAGGGTGGCCAGCAGCACCCGGCCCTGCTCAGCGCCGTCCCTGTGGCCCCACTGCAGGATGGGGACAGGGCTCAGGGATGAGGACAGAGCACCCCGAGCGGCTCCGAGGGTGGTGGGTAGGTGAAGCCAGCCAAAGCATGCGAGGGGAAGCCGGCAGTGAACGCAAGGTGCTCAGCTCAGCAAATGCCTCCTTTGCCCATTATATCCAATTCCTTCCTTATTTACCTGAACAAACAAGCTGGGTGCTGGTGTTTGAATAGCCTAAGCCAGGGTTAACCCTTAATGGGTGCATCAAGGCACCGGGCTCAGACCCAAATGGGCCCTAGGAGGGGAGTGGGGTAAATCTGGGCATCATTAACCCCTTCCCACCCTCATCTGGGACACCCACCCAAGAGATGGGGACACATCAGGGGGCGAGACCAAAAGCTCCTCCTGGAGCCAGGCCCTGCAGCACAGAGACCTATTGGATGCATTAGAGCCCCTGTCTGGACCCTGCCGCATGACACCGTGCCCCCAGCACAGACTGGTCCAGTTTAGGGCCAGAAGCATCCCCTATGCAAGTGCAAGGGGCTTGTGACAGAGACTGAGAGTGAGGATGCTCAGGGACAGCACGAGCCCCTCACACCAACCCAACCACCCCTCACAGCAGGGATACCCCAAGGGTATCCAAAGGGTCCACGTTGCTGCCTGTGAGCAGGACAAGGTACCAGGGGCATGGCCAGGAGGTGCAGCGCTCCAGGCCTGGGTTGTCTCCACCGGAATAAGCAGGAAAAAGCTGTTTTGACCGAGACAGACACTGACTTGGTATTTATTGTCTCTCTTTAACACATGAAGAGCGCAGAGCAGCTCAGCCGGGTCTCCCATGCACGCAGCGCTGCTGAAACCAAACCCTCCCATGCCCTAAACCCCAACGTCAGCCAAAACCCCAGCCACAAACACCCATGGTGCAACCCGGCTCAGACCCACGTCACCGTGGCCCTGCAGCCGTCACAGCCGGGCTCAGCACCACGCAGCCCATCAGCACCATGTGCTGGGATGGAAACAGCCCCGTCAGGAGGCGGGAAAAATTTGC
>JANHGB010060463.1:0-22297 GCA_026283785.1 Coracopsis vasa
TTTTTTTTTTGGTTGGTTGGTTGGTTTTTTTGTTTTTATTTTTTCCTTTTTTTTTTTTTTTTTTTTTTTTTTTTGGTTAGAATGCAAAGTCAACCTCAGAAGTTGGGAAATTACAGCTTTTTTCCCTTTACTCTTTTAATTCTCATTTGCCCTACTTTGGGCTATGTGACATCAGGCAGACTTCGGATTAAATGACTACATACAGGCTTTTTTCCACAGGATCACTGCTTCATTCAGTTCCCAGGATAGATGATAGCATTCAGTTGATCATTGGTGGCCAATAGCTTTTTCTAATTTGCTGAAAAAGTGATTCTTTTGCATTCAAACTCTGTCCTGCATATAGAATTTTTCAGTTCACTTTCCTATGACACTGGCTGCTATATTGGCTGAGTTCTCATGCATATTGCTGAGGGAAGACATTCTATTTTACTAGGGGAACAGAGTTCCAGAAATACTAGAGATCAGAACAATCTCTGGTTTAGAGTCAAAATTTGAGGCATTTAGGTCTGGATTTTTCAGAGTATGTAATATTATCTAGAGTTCTAAGAGTTATTGATTTTGCCAATGTGTTTGACCTGGACAAGGAGGAAAAACTATTCAACACAAAAGCCCAGCAGGTCACCATCAAGTCAGGACAAGTCTAAACTTCGCTGAATTTGAGATGAGAAGCAGAGAAATGGAGATTATGTTCCAAGAGAAATTTGGCTTAAGTACCACATTTTTCGTCACAATGGAACAGGAAGAGGCAGAAGAAACGGATTTTCTGGAGTGGCATTACTTTTATTCTGAGTGTCCACACTCATACTACAGCCTCTTATTTACTTTGCCACTTCCAGCCAAGGAGAAAACAATCACAAAAGCAATTATTTTTATTGTAAAACCTGATTCACTAAACTACAGATGCATAAAACACACTCCATTTTGTAAAACAATAGGTTTAGTATCTTTACTGCTTTTCTAACTTAGGATTTTGTTTGCACATCATGAATGTTTACAGATGGGTAATAGTTCTTACCATAGATGTAAAGTAAAGCTTTTGAATCTATTAAAATAACTTTTCTTGGGCAGGGAGAGACCACCTAAGAATCTTCTTGTGAGAGACATTTTTTGTTTTCCCATTCCTGAGAGAAAAATTACTCCATCCATAAATGCTTTTTTCCTGAATTCAACTTGTTTTTCCATTATGCTTTTTAACCATTTTGATACTCCCTGTGTTGAGCACTCTGTTTCTTTTCAAAGTTAGACCCCTAGTGTTTCAAAGTTTGAATTCAGCATATTATGTTTTTACTGTCAATACTTGCTTGAAGTCCAGAGCTTTTGCTGGTTACATTACACAATGGAAAACATAGAGGTTTCTGATGGGGTCTTCTGAGTCTCAGGCTGCTTTCGTAGTCTTGTAGATGAAACAGTGACATCTTTTACTATTTAGTAATAATAGTTCTTGGGCTGCACAAATTCCCCTGCTTGTTAACTACTTTGTTTCCTTTGGTCTTAAGGTGTAAATCAACTGAGAGGGAAAACATCTTTAGATAAAGAGATTGTGCCTGATTCAAAGAGACAACAGAGATCATAAAGGAAAAGTAAGCAAAGAAGTTATTACATCTGTTAAAAACATGAGGAGGGAAGAGATCAAGAAGTTTAAACTTATTTAACTTCTAGAAATCCTGTTAAACCAAATACTTTTTACAAATATGGTTATGTTTCTCTGGTTTTATCTTAATTATTTTATACTTGCTAGGTGGCATCGTAACTCCTCACCAGAAATCAATAGAAATGTGGTGTAAGGAGGCTGTCCCACCAGGATTTTAAAGAACAACCTTTTTCCTTTGGGTGGCCATGGTTGACACCATGTTCTTAAGGCTATGAAAAGCTCCTGCTCATCTCTTCTCTGTCAGGACTTTCAAGTGTAAAGACAAGGGGGAATGAGAAGTGAAAATATCAGTGGTGAGGGGCTGTAGAGCAATTATGCTAGAGATTCCTTCTGCACTGTAAATGCATGCTCCAGAGAAGTCATTTTCGGGTTTGTCTCTATATCTCATATCCCCTAAATAAGATATTTGCAATACCAGCCTCAGGCAATCACAAACATCTTCTGAAAACATTAGCGGACATTAGTTGGAAATTGGGACAGGCTGAACAATAAGGAAAGGCATGTAGATATGTTTTCTACTTTTTAGTTTTTCCAAGGAAAAGGTTGTGATGGGGAACAGAAAGGCTGTTTGCTGTACTGAGTGCTGTTAGAAAAAAGAATACAAACTGAAATAAGCAGTGGGTACAACTCATTGCACTCTTTCAGTCAGAAATTGCTGCCACATGGGCTAAGACTTTCTAATGGCTTTTCACAATCAACCATCTATAAGCCTCCAATTAGTATGGTGCCTTCAGTATTTATTTTGAAATGCTATATAAACTCTCACCATCTGGAAATACCCACACTACATAATGTACCACCATAAACTATGTAAATGTTGGAGAGGACTCTTCTATAAGTTTTATCCAAGTGTAGGTGACATTGTATTCATCCTTTTAAAATTGCTTTATCATTGTGGACATTCTCATTCTTTGATAAATAATCATAACAAATCTTGGCAACAACTTTAGCTAACAGATATTAAAATGGAATAAACCAAAATATTCATGCGAAGTTTTGTGAAATGTGACAGAATAATGTCGTTATAGTGTTCTCCATTCTCATTTAAATAACTTAATGTTATGTCAAATTTATTGTATTATTTTGGTGTGAAAAATGGAGAAAAAAAATCAAAGCATTTTATATGGACACTTCCTAAAATACCTTTGAATTTCCCATATGCTTATGTTTGAAAATGTCTGTCTTCCAGTCTTGTTTTGTCTTCTAGCTTTTATCCAAGACGTATATTTGCCACAGATTCTCACTTTGGTGAGGAGGGAAATGTTTTTGTTTTAAGTTGACCTGAAGCTATTCTTTTTTTCATTTCAATCAGCAGCAAATTGAAAAGTCTACGCTCCACAGCTTTTTCCTGGAGCAGAGTCTGTTAAGAACAGGTGGAACAGGTATTCTCTGGCACACTCTGTGTCATTTAATTGTATCTGTAATTAAAGATTTATTAAAAATGTATGTCAATTTCCAAACTGCTAGTTTCTAAAGATTCTTTAGATCTTAGTAGCTGGAAAAAAAAGGGGGTTATGCATTTTGCAACATCCATATATTATACTTTTTAAAGTGTATATATTTGACTTCATAAACTATATATTGAGAGAGAGAAGGATGATGTATATTTGAATTTAGAGGATCATTAACTGAGCCCATAGCAGTTGCTTTATAATCCTTACAGCTGAGTTGTCTGAGAGAATGCTAATATTTTCAGATTCTCAGCATATTTTTTTCTGCTTTTTATCTTAGAGATTTACTGAATTTGTAGCACAGAGAAGGAAAAAAATTCTTGAGATTTTCTAAAAAGATAGCTAGATAGTTACTGAAATAGGTAGCATGTAAATATGCTTTTCTTTTCTATTTTTCGACAATGTTTGTATTACAGAAAATTATGACTGCATGTGGACCTATTTCTTCATTCTTTACTCACTGAAGTGTAAGATGAAGGCAAAAGCCATGAAAGTATTTACATTGACACATACACCAAGAATCAGGAGATGATTTTTATACATATATGGCATGCTTTTGTTGATGATGCTTCTTGAAAAGGTTCACTACATATCCATAACAAATTCTGTCATCAAACATAAGAACGTATGAAGAGATTGATAATGTTGTGTTAGATATTTTCCGGTTTTTCAATGGAAACTTTTTGGAGAGATTGTCTTGGTAGCCAGAGACTGAACTGCACAAGAACACTTCTAAATGGTCATGCTTTGCAAAGCAATTGTTCTGGACAAGGTTATTTCAAATCTCTGCTTTAGCTATTGCAAACTAGTCTGTATTGCTCATACTTTCATGTGGCCTCAGGAGTCGGGGGGAAGAAGGGAAGGGAGGGAGTGAGCTGCTGCGTGGTTCTGAGTTACCAACAGAATGGGGAGGAGAATCACAAGAATGTAAACCCCACAGGTTGAGATAAGAACAGTCCAATAACTAAGTGTAATATAAAACTACTACTACTACTACCACCAGTAATGATGATAAGGGAAATAACAAGGGGAGAGAATATGAAACTAAAAAGCGAAGGGAAAAAAATCCCAAACAATAAACGGCAGTGATGCACAATACAATTGCTTACCACCCACCAACTGATACCCAGCCTAACCCAAATAGCATTCTGGGCTTTCTGGGTGACTCCCGTCAGTTTATATACTGGGCATGACATGCTGTGGTATGGAATACCCCTTTGGTTAGTTTGGGTCAGGTGTCCTGTCTCTGCTCCCTCCCAGCTTCTTGTACCCCTTCTCACTGGCAGAGCTTGAGACTGAGAAGTCCTTGATCAGAGTAAGCATTCTTCATTCATTCAAAACACCGGCTGTGTGGCTCTGAGTTACTGGCTGGACTTAAACCATGACACTTAGCAACAACTAAAACATTGGTGTGTTATCAGCACTGTTCTCAGACTAAAGCTGAAACACAGCACTGCACCAGCTACTAGGAAGGAGAAAAATCACTGTTACAGATGATCCCAGGACACCCTTCATATTCCTGTCAAGCAGTCCAAATGTGCAAGTTACACATCTGAGGATTTATAGGTCAGACAATGACAAATAAGAGAAGAAATCTTTTTATTCTGTCAGACATTTTGGCTGTCCTTAGATCATACTTTACCTTTAGTATTAGTCACAGCATTTCACAGGTTTCTGATATATTGCTGCAGTAAGGGAAGCAAGAATTTGTGCAGGTCTACATAATTTGTTGCTGTTTTGTAAATGCATGTACACACAGAACTCCTAATTCATCTTGGACTGGTAATAAAGACCTCAATTTCCAAAAGAACTTCAGTATTTTGGAATGGGTGACTTGTTCAGAACATTTTCCAAATATTCATAAGACAGGAAAATACATCAAATAGTAAGTTGTTATCTTTAGATTACAAGTATATAAAACACAAAGGCGGCTGCAATTTTCCACTCTTTTAAATGCATTTCTTTACACTCTTTTTTAATTATCTTCTTCAGAGGAGTTGACAGACAGAAAAAGAGATAGCTCAATAAAAACTACCAGAAACGTCTAAGGAAATCACTTTTGAGAAATACTTATGTGGTGAAATTTTGTCCAGATTCTTCTCCTAACCATGAAAAACATGTATCTTGTGAAGGCACTTTTCCTTTTATAGAAGCTGATAGCACTTGTCGTGCCTTTATGTAAATATTAAAGATAGGGGTGAAAGTCACATATTGATTAAAAAGAAAGAAAAAGAGACTAGTAATCATTTCATCAAATACCTTTTCTTCTTAAGGTTCCTAGTTCTTTCTACAGTGAAAAATAAAAAAAATTGAACATTAAAAAAGTGTTAAATCATTACGTTTTTGCTGTAAATATACAGGTAATTTTAAAAGCAAATCCTTATATAATTGAAAGTGGGCTAGTTTAAAAGATTTTATTTACAGAAGTAGATGCATTCCAATTTCTCTTCTAAATGTACCTATTGATCTGCCATTCTGTTTTCTTATTCCACAACAGCTGGTAAATTTTCCCAGTTATCAGGAGTTGAATAACTTACTTATCAGAACAGATGTAATCAACATATAATCAGCTTTAAAGAAAACACGTCAAGAATGGATAAAAATAGTAAAAGGCTATTTTAAATGGCACAGTTTAACGCTGATGACTGATGCTGCTCAGCTACAGATTATTCTTAGAATTTAAAATTATTCCATTTATTATTTTTTTTTAAAGAGTTTGATATAGCATGTTTAAGAACTGACAAGCAGTTTCTTCCTTACATGACAGATTTCATCACTTACTTACACAAATGAGATACGTAGGGATTGGTGTTGTACTGCTAACAAAGCAGCTATACAGTTTTGAAAAAAAAGTAAGATGATCTTTAGTAGGATTTTTCTTTTCTTTTTTTTTTTCAAAAGAAAATAAGAATACATAATCACATTACGAGAATAACTAATACTAAAGGAAATAAAAAACTGTATGTTGTATGCAATGTCTTTCCGTAGCTGAGACTTGCATGTTAAAAGACCAGCATGGTCCCTGCTGGGTATGTTCTGTTTTCAAAATAATTATCTTTGTCAAATAATTAATATTTGTTGACAAGACTAAGTTAAGCACATGCAGCATCACATGTGTTATAATTAATTGGGATGAGAGGATAATATGGACTGAAAATAATCAATTTGAGCTGCCAAAGCTGATCACTTAAGCCAAGTGAAAAAACCACACGAAACTTTCTTCCATAGCTTTCATATAGACAGGTTTTCCTAATTCTGTGGGCTCTTATTGTTTCAGCTACGAGTAGCCAAGTTTCATTGGTGTGAATATTTTTGAACATTTCTTTGAGTTTCCTGAGGAAACTTGGTAGAAGAAGCACTAAAATTAATTGGAAGCAAACGATAATATTGGACATACTAGATCAAATTAAATCTAGGTAAACGAGATAAAATTAAAGAATATTTGGAATATTTACTATTGAAATCTGAGTGCTACCAAAAAGCTGTTTGCAACTGATCTGTATTTACAAGGAAAAAAATTCTTAGTCATTGCAAGCTGTGGAATGACAAAATATAAAGTCCATCTATTCAGATTAACTTGCAAGGATAGCACAAAAACAACAGCAAAACCCCTCTCCTTTCAATTTATACCCTTTTCTGACCCAGTTAAGTAATCATAGAATCATAGAATCATAGAATGGTTTGGGTTTGAAAGGACCTTAAAGATAATCTGGTTCCAACACCCCTGCCACAGACAGGCACACCTTCCACTAGGCCAGGTTAGTCAATGCCCCATACAGCCTGGCCTTGAACACATGCAGGGATGGAGCACGCACAAGTTCTACGGGCAACTTCTTCCAGTGTTTCACCACCCTTACAGTAAAGAATTTCTTCACAATATCTAATCTAAATCTGCCCTCTTTCAGCTTAAATACATTCTCCTTTGTGCTACTTCCTCTTATAAAAATTTCCTTTCCAGCACTCTTGTAGTCCCCCTTTAGGTACTGGAAGGCTACTATAAGGTCTTCCTGGAGCCTTTTGTCCTCCAGGCTGAACAAGCCCACCTCTTTCAGCCTGTCTTCCTAGGAGAGGTCCTCCAACACTCCAAACATCTTCATGGCCCTCCTCTGGACTCGTTCCAGCACTTCCACATCATTCTTATGTTGGAGGACCTAGAGCTGAACACAATACTACAGGTGGGGCTTCATGAGAGCATAGTGGGAGAGGAAAATTCATCTCTCTCGACCTGCTGATCACAATACTTTTGATGCAGCCCAACATATGATTGACTTTCTTGGCTGCAAGCACACATTGCTCATATTGAGCTTCTCATTGATCAACACCCCCCAAGATTTTCTACTCAGACTAATTTCAATCCACTCCCTCCCCAGCCTGTATTTGTTCTTGGTTAGTGAAACCTATGCTGAGGTTTAAAGCAGATTTACCTTAGTAATAAATCTTTCTAATAATATCATCCTTTAGAGCAGAGGTTAGATATTATGACAGCAAGAGCTATAGAAAAATCTTTACAGAGTGGAAAATTTCAGGGATAAATTATTCATTGTAAATTATTTGTTCTAACCAGTTTTTACTGTCATCAGATGCTGTACAGCTCTACATGATGATGTCAGAGATAGGATATAATCAATAGAATAAAGTATCGAAATAAAATATAGAATAAAATTATCATCTCCATATGAAGGTTTCTGTAGACACAAATTTTTTCAATCTCCTGTGATACAGGGGAGATAATAGGAGGTATATTTATGTTAAATATTCTGGATTTTAATGATTTCTACAGAAGTTTTTTTAAAAAATATTTGCAGACTTTTATTTTTTGACCTAAAAATAAATCATAACCCATTTTTTATTTTGAAAATTTAGTGGAAATATTTTCCTTTCTCCTTTTATTTCATCCTGTCCCATATGTATCTAAGGTGTGGAAAGAGAAAAAGTAATGTACTGTGTACTCAGTGTTACTGGAATCATTCTTTTATAGTCTAAAAATGCACTGAAGCTGAAAATTCTAGTGGTGTCCCTTCTGAAGCACATTAAGAGGCAAAAATTCAGTTTTATTTCAGTTAAAATTCTGCTACTGATAGAGAATGACTGATTATGTTCACTTCAGGTGTTGCTGGTCCCAGTGCTTACAAGACCACGCTCTTTTAGGTACAATATAGAGTAATAGTAATAAGAAAGAATAGCTGCTGATACAAATTAGTTACTGGACAGGTCCATAGGAAGCAAAAGCAAAAGCAGTGCAACAAATTTCATGTTGGTGTTGCTCTTCTAAGGTTGAGATGGAGGAAAATCTGTAGGAAGGACTCAGCAGAAGAGAAGAAACAATGTGGACTTGAGTAAGAAATAGTGTGAATGAACTTGAGCAGAGTAAGGTAGGCATGGGAAAAAAGAAAGAATATATGAGACAGGTGATATAGAGGTCAGGAAATTAATATATGACATTTATGATGCAAGAAGTCATTACAAGAAAAGAGAATGACACTTCAGACTTATCTGAAGATAAAAAGAATTTTTATTGAGCTCTTTGCAAAGGGTTAACCAAAACCAGGAATATGCAGCCAGGACCAAATTCTACAGCATTCAGCTGTACACAGATTTGGATTCCAGAGGCCAAGGTAGCTGCTGACATTAAATTATCAGGTGCTATCCTAGAAAATCACCATTTGCTCAAATAACATACTGCTAGAAAAGATACATTGACAACAGGTTTTGAATGGTTTGCATCAAAAAATCTGTAGTAATATGTTTGATTAATGTTCAGGTCAATGGTTTTAGAAAAATATTTTTGGCATATTCTTGTTTCATTGTGTTTGCTTAAATGAATTTCTAAATGAGCATTAAGTAAATAAAACAATCATCTGAGTAGGTACTATTATCACTGGGCTTGGGCATCAGATGTCTGCTAGAGTAAAATCACAGCTTCACCAAGATTTACTAGTATTCTAAACTAAATTAAAATCTCACTTGTATCTACTACCTGCAGCAAAAAGTTGCTGCTGAAACTCCAAAGTTCAATAAATATTGGAAAAAAATTCTGAGCCAATTTCCGTTTGGCTTTTCATGAAATGTATAAAGAGGGAACAGATAATATATCAAACCACACAGCCCTGAAAAAACTTAAAGATACTTCTGCAGACATTAGACTACTTGTAAGCTGCAGTGTTAGAAACTGAAGTGCAATTAAGCTTCAGATGCCTTCAAGATAAGATGATAGAGGAAGAAGAGTTTCACAGATATCTTTGCGTTTATGAAATGGCGGGAACCCAGGACAGTCTATGGATCTAGTTTATAAGGGCCCTGCTCATGGTTGCATGACTGTGGTGGAAAAGAACCTGAAGTCAGATCCAAGTACAAGACTAACTTTAAGACTCTAACATCATCATTACATCCATATTCAGATTTTCTTCAAGTTTTTATTCATCACATGCCTATATACCATATATATGCATAGTCCCGTGTATAGTCCCATACATAGTCACATATGGAAAATTCCATTGTCACATTGTGGACACAATAAATTCTAAGGTTTATAGAAGAAAGGAATTTCAGATATTTTTTTGCATATCCTCAGTGGTGAGAGTATCTTTTTTTCTTGACTACTTTTGGAATCTCAAAATTTGATATATGCACAAGAGATTCAGTGTATGAAAAGATAGGCTAGATTTTCTAGATAAAAAAATCATTTAGGTGTTTTGTGGTAAATAATAATGTGGTAAATAATAACTTTGGGTTCCTAACTCAGGGTGTACTGTACAGGCTAAGGAATAAAACCAAGAGTCTGAAGAGATATAGCAGTCTACAGTGTGTTGCCTCCAGATGTGCTTGGGTTTTAAAAATACAGTACATGCATGACGAATACAAAGATCTAGCCAGGCTGAATGAACAGATTAAATAAATGGGATAGATAAAACAGAAACACAATATGCCAGTGATTTACTGCATCATGTTGGAAAGCTACCGGCAGACCTAAAGTCTGATATCGGAATTCCTTGGTTGTCAATACTAGCTTTTTTTCCTCTACGTCGGATACACAGTTATGGTCATCTGACATAAATCCCAAGGACAGACTTCTGAGAAAGACATTATGTAGTGAATGTGTTAGCAAATGTGATTCTAATTTGCCTCTGATTATGGAAGTCAAGTACTCTTAAATACCTCTTTCCAATATGAAAGAGCAAATAATTATTTTGATCAACTTATTTGGTAGATAAATTGTAAAAAAACACCCAGGAACATAAAATACAGAAAAATACTTATAGACAGGTATAAGTGGTACAGACAGGAAAAACAAAGATATCACTAATCCTCAAAACAAAGTCCTATGTTTCCAATTGAACTGAGTATTTTCTATTAAACATTCAAGGGTCACAGCATTTGCAGTGGTTTGCATTCTTTCATTTCATTCACGCAACAATGTACTGAAATGGACTATCATTAGTATTATTGCCAGTTTTTGAAGAAAGACGACAAGGTGGAGATATTAAGTGACTTGTATAAGTCCTTTTAGCAACTCTGTACGAGAGTTAGGATTACAGTTTGGAAGCTCTTGACTTCCTGTTTGATATTCAGTAGTCTAGACCATGACATTCCTCAAATCCAATTTCAAACTCTTATAAAATAATAGAGGAAACAAAGAGGAGGAAAATTCTAGTCAAAATAATGCTACCAGAATTTTTCTTGGAGTATTCAGTAGAATAAAACTGGCTGAAATAGTCCATCTATGAGTCAACTGTAGCTATTCCACGAGCAATAATGATTGGATGCTACTCTTTAAAAGACATTACAATTTTTTCAAAATAATCTTTTTACCTTAAGAATCATTTGAAAAAATAATTCATATCAGTCTAGTTGTGTTTAATGTCATGTGTTCCCAAAACTAGTATGTGACAGAGGTTTGGAACGAGAATTGTGTTGTGGGAGAAACATCTAATCATGCCATGGGTATCCTTATTGGACCTGGTTTTTAAAAAATGGCTTTAAATTCTAAAGCATTAAAAAAATTCACTGGTTAAATTTCAGAAAATGTTGTACTTTGGGACTGTAAACTCCCTCGAAAGCAGAGAAAACTGAAGTCTGTTATGTTGGAAATATAAAAATTATAGTAGGAGACTGTTTTACTTGCCAAGGCTCATTTAATCTTTGCAGTGATATGAAGCTGAAGAGAAAGCAAAAACACAGAGGAAGTAACACTGCCAAATAAGACCAAGCAATCCTAGTGAACATGAGATTAGCTTGAAATGTCATATGACAGCAAATATAACTATGATATTTTTAGACAATCTATAGTATCACTACGTCACCAAATGAAAAGAAAAACCAAAGAAAAAAGAAAAACTTTTACTTTCACTATATCTAAAAGTGAAGGTTGAAAGCGTTTAAGCCACAGAAACTGTAGAAAGTCAGAAATGCATTAAAAATTATTAAAAAGCCAGCAGGAATGACTGATGAGGAAAAATTAATATATCTTGCTGTATGAATGGTAAATGATGACTCAGAGGAGATGATATAGCTGGCTACAAATAAATCTGATCAAAATAGTGGAAGTGAAGGGAAAAGTCACTGAGTTTTGCTCAATTTTTTTCTTAAAAAAAAATTAAAACAAATTTTAAAATCGTTCAGCTCTACCTCCAAGAGCCTGACTGACAGCACACAAAAGCAGCACATCCCAAGATGAAAAGTTTCCATCAATAGTTTGGATAGACATATTCAAAGCATAGCTTGCTACCAAGAAATGTTAAAGTATGAAAGTTAACCCTTTATTTGTTTGCTTTTCATTAGCGTCAAAATATCCTGGTTGTACTCTGTCTCCTGTAGACATTTTAAAAGGTGAGGCATTATCTGAGGGATAATATTGAAGGTCCTATTCTGGAATTTGCTAAGTGATCTCAATGTCCACGTCTCTCAGGTACTCCCTGTAAGGGCATATCCCTTCGTAGGGTTAGATAGTTCGGTAATGAAACTTCTTCACTCTATTTCAAAATCCTCTTCACTTTAAATCCCAAATAAGTCTATTTATTTATTTATTTATTTATTTATTTATTTGGTTGGTTGGTTTTAATGTTTTTATCCTGAATTTGATGTGTTATTTATGCAGCTATATTGGTATTCACTATCATAAGCATTTTTTTTTTCAGCCTAGCCAACAGATGGCTTGATTTTACAATTGATAAATAGAGAAAGTGTTGTATTTAACATGGGTTAAATATAGTGCGGGACCCATATGGGGGTCCCCATGACTGAGTGCTCATCAAAAAATTATATTAGGGAAATGTGTTTCTTCACAAAATTATGTAGGATTATTTTCTATATCCTGAGAGCAAAGAGTATGTGAATAGCAGGAAAAATCCCTATAACTCTTTTGACAGATTTCATTTTCTTCTGCCCATTTGGGTAGGAAAAGATCCCAGCATCATGAACTAGTGCAGGGCAATTAGAATCTGTAGCTTCTGTCCACATGAACAGACCTCAGACCTTCTCCTCTTTTCTCTCCCTCCTTGGAGTTTTGGATACATCTTATTCACCCTCCTCAAAAAGAGAATATTTGCCTCTTTGAGAAGAGTGACAACAGGAGATGAAGTGTGATCTGCTACATCATTTTAATTTTTATTCCTTCATTTTCTACAAGATGTGGTATGGCAAGTATTGATGTATTTTGTCATGTATACAGCTCCAGAAATGATAGCTTGAAGGGAACATTGTGTTATAGACATGCTGTGTCAACCTCTTCTTCAAAATAATTGAAAGGAAAATTTAAAGCTAAACCATACAAAATAAAAATAAAAAGGCAGAATATCTTGGGGAGAGAGAGAAGAAGCAGATTCTTTGACTTTAATGAGGACTGGAAAAGCCCAGAGTATTTTGATGTGGATTTAACTAACAAACTTATGAATAACTTTTTTCTTTATTTGTGTGACCTAGATATACTAATTCATTAAAAATTAATTTAAAATAGAAAGAAGAAAAGTATTTTCCAAGACAAAATATATTTTATGTGATAGCTTCCTGTTTTCCTCTCTCTTCTCTCCCTCTATCCCTCCCCCTAACATGAAATATTAAATATTCTTACTTTCTTATCCAATATTCTTACTTCCAACAGGTATGTAAAATTTTATAGGGATTTTTCAAGGACTGATTCAATGGAAATAAAATAGTTTTTAATGAAAGGAATTAACATGAATATTGAATTTTCTCCTTAAAATATTAATAGCAATGCAAGATAAATCTATGCTGTAAAAGATTTAACCTACAAAAGGACACTTCCAGTTTTAAAACGTCTTAAATTTGTCTGCAGCACTACAAAAGTATTAATGTTGTCACTGCTGCTAAAAAGTAATTTGAAAATATATTATGGCTTTATTTTTTTTTCTCAATGAACATTTTAAGATTTATCAGTTCTTAAACCTTAAGGATACTGAGTCACAGATAAGCTCAACTATTAAAGCAACGATTGAATCTTGATATTTACAGAAGTTCAGCTATTAACTGAGGCTGGATAATAGAATGGCAGAGAGAAATTGCTTGGAAATGATTAAGAGAGCAAAACCCCAGTGTTTTTGATCAGAGACTGACCATATGTTATAGTGTTCTCTTTTGTCCTTCTAAGGACCAATACTATAATGTTTGATGTTTGCCAGGATGCCCATGTTTAGCTCGACCCACAAATGTCCGAACAATTAATTTCTTACAGGCTGTACTTTTTTCACTGTGGATTTCATTGTGGAGACAGACATCACTGTCCAACCACACATATATTTAGATGTTTCTCTGTCTTTCTTCGAAGGATTTGTAATCATCAGACATGTGCTATGCATCTTACTGTGCAAGCTTTATTATTGTAAATAGTAAAATTAAGATCTGGAGTTTAAGAATGCTTAGAATAAGCTGCCAGTGATGAGAATTTTCATGTCTAAAAATCTTTCTCCACAGAATTAGTCTTCTGATTTCACACAGATCTAATAGAGAGTGTTGATTATTTCCTAGCTCAGCTCTACACATGATCTCAAACTGAATTTTTCTGCAAGGGGGGATGAAAGCATGTTTCATTTTCCCTAACATTTTCTTGTAAATATAAGTACACGTAAGTTTGATATTAAATCTCTCTATATGTAAATATTATGGTTCTAATCTCTTTAAAGAAAACATTTAAGATTATTTTTAAAGAATTTCAGTTTTCTTGTTTTAGTTTTTCCTCAGTAGAACCTTTCACCTAAAGTCACTGCAAGTAATATTTAGTTTATTCAAATACATAGACTTTTTCTATTTGCTTTAAAGAAGCAAACATTTTATTTACAAAAGAAAACAAAATATATATCAAATCTTGTGCTCTTTCCTGCACTGAGACACAGCAAAACTGTAAAAGGGATCATTGTCTTCACAATTCTGGAGTTATACACAGTTCCGTAGGAGGAACATCTGTGAAATGGGAGATGTGGGTTCAAAAGTTCATCTTATGGGATGAAGATGAGTTTCACAGCCGTAAAGCAATGCTGATGGTTAACTGAACTTCATCAGAAAACCCTGTAAAAGTGAAGGAAGCTGGGGCTTAAAATTTGCCCCCTTTTTCAGCACTCCAAATTGACTGGTTTAGACTTCTCACATGTGTGTGCTGGATAACAGAAATCTCATTTGGTCATTTGCATTTTTATTCTTGTTTAATATGTTAGAAACTTTAATGTTTAAAACAAGCTTGCAAACCTTATTCTTTGAATTGGAGATCTATGTAGCAATAGAAATGGTCTAATTTATAACTTCTATATTCCAGTATACTAAAACTTAAACTAGTTAGTTCTGAGTAGAATAATTAAATCAGCTACAGCACAAAATAATGCTGTATATCATGAGGTGTATTGAATAAATAAGTATGATGAAGTGTATAGACAGCAAGATGTTATTTGTAAAACATTTAAGCATTTTTTAAGATGTGTTTTGCATATAGAGGATTTTTATCACCAGAAAGGATCACTACACAATATGGAATTAGCAAGATACCTTATTAAAGGCTGCAAGGAAATGAAATTATTTCAGATACGTTTCTTTCACTGTTTCATTTATTCTATGGTTGTATGAGTTACAATGTTTGTGATTTTACTGATAGCTGAGAGAAGATAGGTGTAATTCAGTATTCACAGATGCATATTTTAAGTGAGGCGTAAAGCTTACCAGAAGTTCTTTATCATTTTAATGAAGATTCCATGTATCTTTGATTTTTTATGAAATATTCACAATAGTATTATCCATTGACCAGCAAGGCAATCAAATCTCAATTATTTACATTACTATTGTTCTCACCCTTCGAATTTCTGCAGCACATTTTTCTGATTGCTCATTTCAATACGAGAGAACCCACCAGACAACTTTGTGTTATAAAAATATTGCAAATTTGCATTGCAAAGAACAGCTACAAGAGAGAAACACTCAATGTCCTATTCAAAGTCTATTTAAATTAGTGCATAGCAAAACTGGGCAAAAATAAAATAAGGGCTTTTGTGAAATAGAAAAAGGAATAGTTCACTAAACCCTTTGTTAAATGGCTAAACAATAGAGAAAATACAAAGTGTATTACTCTGGTGTTTGGAAAACACTTGTGATGGTAATAATTGAAGAGGTTTGTTGTATGTCATTTTTATGCAAGTTTTGTCTGGCAGAAGATTTTCTGTAGATTTTGTCCACTTGTTTTTAATATTAGTGTGTAGGTTGTGCTCAAACATACCAACTGAGGTCACATCATTGTGTTAGGAGGTATACAAAAATACATTAAGAGACAGATCTGAGTCAAAAAAAGCAAGTCTGAAGTCTACAAAATGGAAACAGAGGCACAAAAAAGTATCTTTATGAGAGTCATACAGAAGGCTAGTGGAAGAGAAAGTTCTACCAGCCAAGTCCACTGCTTTCTAGACCAGTGTTCTTACTTGTGAGACACTACCTCTGTGAGTTTATAAAATCATTTGAGCTTCACAGCTGATAAACATACACAGACAACATTAAAAAGATGCTAAGAATTATTTAAGGACAGATACAGCTTTTTTGCTAGATCTTCACAAAGGTGAACACAATACTGTTTCATGTTAAGTTTTACTAACAGAAATGGTATTTGCACACTGCGGATCTCGGCAGCACAGGAGACGCCAGTGATTCCCTGTTCATCAGTTATTTGACTGCATTAAATTTTATCTTTATTCCTAGCTCCTCTGGTATGTTAAATTTTCAGTTTGGGTCATTAGGCTTTTTAAGCTAACATGGTGATTTTATTGCCACTTGAAGTCCTGTGTAAATACAGGTATATGTAAGATTATAGAATCAGAGAATGGTTAGGGTTGAAAGGGTCCTTAAAGATAATTTCGTTCCAACACTCCTGCCACAAGCAGGGACACCTTCTACTAGACCAGGTTACTCAAATTCCCATCCAGTCTGGCCTTGAACACTTCCAGGAATGGGACAGCCACAACTTCTCTAAGCAACTTCTTCCAGGGCCTCACAACGCTTACAATATAGAATTTTTTCATAATATCTAACCTAAATCTATCTTCTTTCAGTTTAAAGCCATTATCCCTTCTCTTATCACTACTTCTTCTTATAAAAATTTCCTCTCCAGCACTCTTGTATTGCACTTTAGGTACTGGAAAGCTGCTATAAGGTCTTCCTGATGCCTTCTTCTCCTCAGGCTGAACAAGCCAAACTCTTCCAGTCTGTCTTCATAGGACAGGTGCTCCAGCCCTCTGATCATCTTTGTGGTCTCCTCTGGACTTGCTCAAGCAGATCCACATCCTTCTTATGTTGATGTGTTTAAACCTGCTAATTCTCAGGTAGTCTCAGCAGTCTACTTTATACTCAACATGGAGCTCAATGTGCATAATGTTTATGTTTAGTGGGTGCTTTCTCTTTAAATTATTATGGTACCAATCATATTATATGACTGCTCACAGTATTCATCTAAACTGCACATAGACATGACTTCAACATGCACAATCTGCACAACAATCTAGAAATATTCAGTATTGAGTCTGTTATATGCTAAAGCTCAGAGGCTTTTGGTAAAGGCAGTTTTCCTGTTTTTCCATGATGAAATTTGTAATGTTTACAGTACCTTGTGTTTCCAGAATGTATTTACAATTTATAAACTTACGCAAAAATGTGCTTTTTCTTGTTTTCTACAGTGTTTTGTCTGAATGTTGTGATATGAAGCAAACTTTCATATTAAGTTATTAAGCAAGAGAAAGCTATTTGACTGGTAGCTTCACTGCATGTAGTTCATTTAATAAAACAGACTGTTTGCTAGGACTCTGGAGGGCTGCCCACACATCTCCATTGTGCATTCTTAACTGAAAGGCAGGGTTTGGATCCTGTGTGAGAGAGATGGTCAAAGTGCTGATGGTTGTGGCTGTGGCCATTTTGTTCCGGAATTGTGCAGAGTTAAGTAACAATGGCTTCTTTTTTTTTTTGTCGGTCTAGCTTAATATATTGTAACAATTGATTTTAAATATGAAAATTCTGATAGTTAGTGTCAAGCTTTAGGTATCCAGAATAGAGGTAATTATTCCTTTTCATCCTGAGAAATTAACTGAGCTTTAACTGTGAGCAGGATTTAACTGGATCCTCTTCTTGCCTGAGCTGTTACTGTGATGTAACCAAAAGTATGAATAGGTTAAAAAATAGTAACATTATTCTTAGCTGTAAGACATGACCTATATTTGACTGCTATCTAAATGACCTTCTCCTTACAAAATAAGCTTTCACTATTTAGATGTATGCATATCTTTGACATTTCTGTTGTCTCATGCAGCTAAAGTAGCAGCAACATATGACAATTTCTTCCATCTCATATATGGAGGGACCTGCTGGCAGGTGGAATTTGCAAACGTTTTAAAAAAATTATGTTCATTTCAGAAATGTGAGGCTAGATGAACACAAAAATGGTTTGTTTTGTTTGTTTCTTTGCCAAATCTTTCCCAGGAATAATGGGAATATTTCTATTTGAGATATGCCAGGATGCATTTAGACTTGTGACATCACAGAAAAGCAGTAAGTAAATTTGTGTTCCTATAATTAAGGAAGCTTGTTTTCATACTTTTTAATTCTAGGAACATAAAGCACTGTCTTCTACCTTTTTTTCTGCACTGAATTAATAAGGAAAATTGTTCTGATAGAAACATATTGATTGCAATAAAGAACTGTATGTTACCTGCCCTGCACTTTTCACAATGGTCAGTTATATTTAGCTGGTGAGAAATGTGATCTGGCTGACACCAAACAAAAAAGGGTTGTCTTTCATTTTTACAATTTGTTCTCTACATGGCCTTGAATGTTCATTTATTTGACATAAGATAATGATTCATTCTCTTGCTTTGCAGTTTCTAGATGGCTAGATATTTCAAAAGTCAATACTGAATTTCTAAGCAGAAATCCACATATATGATTACAGTAAAGCTTCACTATTGCAGCATTGTATTAAGAGACTTATTGGTATATTTTACATTTATAAAAATAAGAAGTTTGATTTTGACTTATGAACAGTATTTTAAAATGCGCTACCTTGTTTTTTATTGATAATAATTTTTAGAAATTATAAATCTTCTGTTTCTAGATACACCCTAACTGAAAAATGAAAAGTGAATTATTGCTGGAAAAATCATCTAAAGTCAGGTTTAGCTGTATCCTTTGAAACATAATTCTCTTTGTTCTTTATTTAAGGGTTAAAGTTAAGTGATCCAACCATGACCGGCAAAACACAGACCAGCAATGTCACCAATAAGAATGACCCAAAGTCCATCAACTCCAGAGTCTTCATTGGCAATCTGAACACAGCCATTGTCAAAAAAGGCGACATTGAAGCGATCTTTGCAAAGTATGGAAAAATAGTTGGTTGCTCAGTGCACAAAGGTTATGCGTTCGTACAGTACATGAGCGAGAGGCATGCAAGGGCTGCAGTGGCAGGAGAAAATGCCAGGATCATCGCAGGACAGCCACTAGGTAAGAGTTTGTCCGTATTGTTGAATATTGCTTTTTCTTTCTTTTCTATTTGAAAAATGATCTGCTGCTGGTGCCTTCGGGACTAGTAAATTTGTTTTGCCATTTTTCAATCTAAGCATATTTCCAGGGTCTTGGATCTGGCACAATTTTTAAAGTATTAGAAGTTACATAGATATTGCAAAATGTTTTGTGCTAGAAACTTCTGATTTATTAAATAGATCACTTCTGACTGCTTTACACTTCTCTGTGTAATCTCATTGCAGTGAACATGATTACTCATGTGAAGAAAATATAAGCATTTTCTCTTAGACTCTAATAAGTAAAATTGTGCCAATCAAATTGTAACGCTGTTATTCATCTAAAGAATTTTATTGTTATAAACTTAAGTTGAACTTATTCCCAAATAATGCTGTGGGCACCATTCATCTGAACTTCAAATTAAAAAAACAAAAAGAAAAAAAAAGCATAACATTTTTTTTCTAGGGCTTTGTCATGAATGTTTATATAAGATATGGTTGTTACCTATTGCAGGTGTTACCCCTGAAACTTATTTGCAATTATATATGGAGGCTGGCAATGATAAAATCATCTGGAGTACAGTACTAACCCTATCTGTCATAATGATGGACAGTACAGCAGGATGTTTGGTAGGAGCCAGAGATCTTTCACTAGACCTCTGAACTATACTGCTGAGATCCAAACCCGTGTGTGTGTAATGGCTATGTCAGGAAAAGGTGAAGGGTAGCTAGTACTTTGGCTGTAACAAGTCATAAAGAATGGATATGGCTTATTCATTTTCAATTTCTCAGGCTGTGGAAATCTATTTTTCTGTTTATTTGTAGAAATTGAAGTATTTGTGTTAGATGGCTTGTTGTTCTGTCACAGCTGTTCAACAGTAATTTTAAGTTTTATAACCCCTGTATTTTGGGTTCAGAGGAAGAACAGATTAAAGAATTTCAATTACATTTTAGGGGAGATTACAACTTTTTTAGGAAAAGTTATATATATAACTGAAATAAAAGAACTGGAGTGATAAAGACAAGGCAGCAAAGTCAGTCTGTGAGATGGCATTATTAGAAGATATTTCCTGGAGCAGTGGTCTCCGAGCAATAGGCCATGTAATGCCATCAGTGCATTATTTACAGCTCCTTGCACACTGCTCTGACCAGATTTTTTAAACTGTGTTTTCCTAAGGCAATAGATCTGTTATTACTATGACTACTGTTGCTAGTCTCTTTTAATATTTCTTGCAGTGTCTATAATATGCCAAGTGCTTTGCACATGAAGATGCCCTTGCTCTATTCAGAGTATGTTTGTGCTCTCTATAAACAGTAAGTGAAATTGTTGTAAAAGAAATTAAATGACCAACAAATACTTGAATTGTTCATTTATTTATTTATTTTTAAAAATAATAACAGGAAGTTTGTTCCCTACTAAGTTTCAACTGTGTAATCTTAAAATACATTGATTATTTCGCATAGTCTTGTGATGGAATATTTCATGGCTCAATTGTTTATGTATCAGTGAATATAAAGAATAAGAAAGGTGAAATTTAGTTTTAGCTGTTCCAAACCTCATTTACTCTTTCTGTACATGAAATACAGTTGTCATCGGTATTGTTTGATAAATATAAAGAAAATAATTTTGTAAAAGTGGTACTTCTCATTAGATAAACTTTCTATGAATTCTTTTTATTAGCAGTAGACATTAACAGTTGCCTCAAAATAATGAGCTGATAGATAAAATTTGCTTGACAGTACAACCCAGAAGAATAACTTATACGAAAATTGTGCATTTGAATGGAAAGAAGTAATGGGTAGACTCATTACTGTGAAACTACTCCATGAAAAATGGCTTTGTTTTCTGTCCTGAGAGCCTTGTATTCTGAAATAAACAGAACACATGATTTATATAAACAGTCAAGGTACTGAAAGTGGACAAGAAAAGTCTTCTACAGGTGTGCAAATAAACTTGGTTAACATAGCTGAATTTTCTTTTAAATTGAATTAGAATATATTAATGATATAACGGGAGATGAGTGGTATTCAGTTATGGAAAGCTGTTTAAACAAAGGAATGTTTGAAAAAGATTGTCCCATAGGAGATGTCTGATACTACCGTTAACTCTAGTACTCAGTACCTCACAAAAGAAGGAATCATTTAAGACTGCATTATTAATCTACATTAGTTTTTTTGTAGTTTTGGTAAACTGATCATTTATGCTGGCTCCTATCTTCTACAGAGTTCTGCCATTCAAAATCATGATATCCTCTTCCTCAGCTTTACCAATGAGTCAGAAACTGTTCACATGTATGTAACTGAAACTAAAAATTGAACCTGTAAATTTCTATAGCTATATACAGTATTGCACAATTCACTGAAGAGCCTGTCTTAATGTCCTCAGACAACTCTCAATCTCCTACCAATAAGTTTGGTGGCCAATGATGTGTAAAGGCTATGCCGTGGATATTATAACTACAGGGAAGTGGATTTCATGAGCTGTGTGATTATTTCCAAGTTTTCTGTTCCATGAAGTGCAACATGTTCTGAAAAGTTGTGAGGAAGAGATCATTAAGAAACACAAAAAAATATGCATAAAAATTTTACTGGTATTGTTGTGAAGTTCAGTGTAATTTCTTGAAGTATTATTATCTTTTTATGGGAACAGTATGAAGAATTCCTGACAAAAGGGCAAGAACAGGTCAGTACTGGGCACACGAGTCTGCTTCACAATGATTGTTTTGTGAATTGCTTCATGCCAAAGCCAAGAAAATGTTCAAGTTGGCCTAGGACAAAGTTGCAAGTTATGTTCCCAAGTTATGGAACGCTTCTACATAATCTCCTCTTCTGTATCACTTCAAAAGTTTTTCATCCATTTTAACACATCTACAAATCAGGGTACATTTGCCCATATTTGTCTCTTTGCCACATAGGGCAAAGAGCCAGGGTGAATAGGAATCATTCTAAGGAAATATCAAGTCTGCTTAGAAGCTTTATGAAGAGTGATTTCACCCCTCTGTGGTGAAAGGAGGACTACAAACCTGCTTGCTTCAAAGCAAGTTGTGCAAGTCCCTCATTGCAGCAGTGGGCTGAGGAGCAAGCTTCAGTAAGAATGAAACCTTTAGGTATGTGATGGACAACACAGTACTTAAGCTGATGTTTTCTCCTACCTTTGTAATTCCTCACAAGGGTCACAGCAATGCTATTTAACTTTTTTATCCATTCCAGCA
>JANHGB010060463.1:28752-40389 GCA_026283785.1 Coracopsis vasa
TAGATTAGATATAAGGAAGAAGTTCTTTACTGTAAGGGTGGTGAGGCACTGGAATGGGTTGCCCAAGGAAGTTGTGAGTGCTCCATCCCTGGCAGTGTTCAAGATCAGGTTGGACGGTGTCTTGGGTGACATGGTTTAGTGTGAGCTGGAACTTGATGATCTTAAGTTCTTTTCCAACGCTAAGTATTTTATGATTCTATGACTTTTAATGACAAAAAAAGAAGACAGCCTCATTTTGGGGTAAGAAGGTGGTTGCTCTTCTAGGATTTTTGCTTTCTGAGGGTTCAGGGTTTTTTTGGTCAGGTTTTGTTCAAAGTTATTGGAGAAAATTAAATGCAAAGAATCAGATTAAAGCAAGATAAAATCAACACTCACACTAGCACTGCAGCAGCTGGAAAAACAGTTGTGAATTTTTACAGCCTGACTTTAGAGGTCTTTATTTTCTGTTAATTGGCACTTACCGCTGCTTTATTTGTTTCCTAGTCTAAAATTTTGGTTTCAATGTATTTAAATCCACAGACAGACAAGGAGGAAAGGGCGGAAAAAATTAGGAATTTTTATATGTAAATAATCAAAGTAGTCATGATTTTTTTTCTTCGGTCTAGTGTGAAAAATGAAGTGGCAATTTCAATCTAATCTGCTGGAATTTTAATACTGTTTTGATCCTAGACAAAGTCTTTGTGTGTAAGAATGTCTTCAAAATAAAAAAAAAAAAAAAAAAAGAAAGAAAGAAAAAGACACTGTTTCCATAAGGGACATGTTGACCATAACACAGTAGACAATAACAATACCAGCTTCACCACAAAATCCTGCTCTTTTTTTTACTACCAACAGTAGAACACGTATTAATGCAACAAATCTAATTTTTGGACAAAATGTTCACATTAGATCACTTTTTCTCTTTTTTCCTTTGTTTTTCATCTTGGCACTTTTGATTTTTATAATACTTACCATACTTCTGAAGACTAACTTCTTTGTTCCTTATGCTGTCATCACTTTGCACATCATTATACATTCACTCATTCCAAAAGCATATTTTGACCGTTTTAATAACATTCCTCCATTTCCAGGTTTTTATTTACTTCTCCCAGAAAAATCTTTCTTCTTTTGTTTACCCTTGCAAGTATCTATCCAATTAACAGCTCTTGCTCCCTTGCTATTTGCCTTGTTCCTCAGAGCTGTTTGCTTCAGCTTCTAACAGGGACCTTTGGCAATTCTGTGCACTTTCTTCCCACTGTGGATCCAGCATCCTGGTAAGAAAGGAAGTGCATGGTCATATCAGGTATGGCAAGAGCTCTGATGCAGGTTCTTATGGCACTTTTTGATGAGAGACAAAAAAAATGATTGGCAGTTCCTCGTTGACTTGCTGACCCAAAACATGAAAAAAGACACATGAAATCCAATGTAACAGGATCATTAGTGCTATCACTTTACAAAAGCAAAAAGGTAATTTGTTCAGTTGTGTTTGGATAAAAGTACATAAACTATTGGGCAGGGATGTTTTGTAAAAAGCCAAAACACAAGAGTTTATCTCACCATAATTCATTTTCATTTAACTGGAATTGTGCACAGAGCAGAATGGTGAAGCATCATAATTTATTATCACTTCATTTCTTATCTCTCTGAAACTGCATTGCCTTAGAAGCAACGCTTGAAAGGAAGATGAGTTCAGGGTCTGTCTTGGTGTTACAGATACTAACGGATTTAACCCCAGCCTCAAGAGCAAGGCAGGACCTCTAGACCATGGTCCATGTCCATGTCCAGCTCCTGGTCCATGTGGTCCATAAATTCTGTGAAAAGGCAGCCCAGGGAGAGTAATTCACAGGGAATTTAATATATATATATATTTATTTTTAGTGATTATATCAAATTACCAAACCTTAGTCTTCCAAGTCTTCCGTTTTAAATTTTAATTGTATGCAGTATATCTATAGTGAGATACTTTGACAGTGAACTGCATCGCCACTGTACACAGCATATTTTTTCCAGTAAAAGTTCATTAGTATTCATAGGGATCCTCTGGCTCTGTGATACTAGTAGAAAATGTCAAATTGCTCTTAGAATTTATAAGAAGGTATAAAATTCATGAGCTGAGACAATGAAAATCCCAAAGAAATTATGGCCACCATATATTGTACTCATTTTGGCATATGATTTCTTTATGTCTACAAAAATGAAGGCTAGTCACCTAACCTTTCATCAAGTCAGCATTTTCTGAAATACAAAGACATGAAAAATGCTTACTAATGATTGCTTGGCACACATCCTAATATATTTAGAATGAGAACAGCAAGGGGAAAAGATACAGCAAGTTCTATAGTATTCCAGTTTATTCACTTCAATAAAGTTTCCTTCACTCTATGTGCTGTTATGTTCTTGACATCTTGGTAAGAATAGAATGTCTTAGTGTCCTTCAAGAAACTAGACATTTAACTTGAACTTTTCTCCTTTTTTTTATTTTTTAAATAAAGTAGATAAAGTAATGGGAAAGAGAGAAGGATACTAAATCTGTTTTAAAAGACAGAAAATAGATACTTCACTGAGACCCGTTGTGCTTAATTTCAACTCAAGCCAAATGACTATGTATTACAAAATACAATTTCCTAATTCCAGAATCTGATGCAGAAGAAATCAGTATTGATAGAGAAGAACCAGCTATGGAATAAAAATGTGCTGGTTGCTAAGGTACAAATGGTCACAAGCTGCTCTTATTTAGTATACTTGCTGCTCATAAAGGCCAATTTTATGAACCTTGCAAGTAGACATGAGCAAGCTCAATTTGGAGAAAGATGAAATGGGGAAATATAAATATGATCCGGAATTATTAAAATGTTTTAATTGTTGCCAGAAGAGAAACAGTCATGAAAGAAGCAGGTCTGCTTAAAAACACACCATAAAAAACTCAGAATCTGAGAAACCTGTAGGTAACTGAAATAATAGAGTATGTTGAAAAAATGAAATTGGGTTAGATTTATGAGTATTTAAAGTAAAAATAACGAGAATTTGAAAGAAAGGTATCAATGGATAGCTGGGAAGAAACATGGGGTGTTTGTTGTTTTAGTTTAAATATATATGTATCACTAAGGGGTTTTCTCCTCTGTTTGGAAATTGCCAGATACATTCAGATCACAGAATGATAATGGCATGGTTTCCATTTGAGATTTCATGACAGAGCTATAAAATAAGTTATATTTAAAATCTGAAAATTCATTTTCATGCCAGAATTTCTAAAGAGCTAACAGTGATGTTCTCCAGGGAAGTCCTGAGCTGCTAACGTTTGAAGAGTTATCTTCAGAAAGTCTTGAACTGGAGTCAGAGTTTAAGAATAGTAGCATTTTCACAGGCATAAATTGTTCATTTCACATAGTTTAAACCAAATCAAAATTGAAGTGGCTTATTGATTTATTAACAAGACAAAGTTAATTGGATCTTGTGACCCATATCAATACCAAGAGATCAACCTGAATACTAGGCACTTACAGTGTTTTAAGAACTTATCCCAGCTTTTATAAATCCTCCTCTAGAACTAATCCCAACAGAGCACATCCCTGCTGTGACAGGTGCATGCCTCAACTTCCCTCGCCCCATCCCCCAGGAGTGGGTGGCAGCCCTTTGGAGGTGATCGTGAGCCCCCATGGTACCCCGGTGCTGGCTGTGGGCAAACTGGAGGCATCAGCTGGAGATGCCCATTAGGGTGCTGTGCTGCCAGGCCCAGGCAGAGCCCCTGGGCCATGGGGCTGCATCTGGCAGGGTGACACCAACCCTGCTGCTGCTCTGATCTCCTCTTCTCCTCCCAGTACAAATCTGTGTTTCACTTGCATTTCTGTTAAGCTGACTGTTTGTTCTGTTTGTTTTGCTTTGTTTTCAAAATTCTTCTGGTAATTCCCTAGTTATGGTTTAATCCAGCCAGTGGTTGTTTTCCTCTTTACCTATATCAGTTTTGGGCAAATGCCATCTCAAGCAGTTGGGACATCAATCAACTATATCCTTACACTCCTGTCTTGTTGGCTGCTGTTATCTTGATCTATTTGTTACGTATGGGTTTTGTGAAGACACCCACTAGAAAAAAATGGACATTACATAAATAATATGAAATGGTAATATCATAATTGATTTAAGTTACAGAAAAAAATAATAAAATTGCTGGTGTGGGGTTTGACCGACTGAGAATGAACGCGAGGATAATGTTACAAATATCAGAATTACTTTACTGTAAACAGGGCTTTAGATATTACTTTACTGTAAATAAGGCTTGAGAAATCAAATATGTATCCTTTTTTATATTTTAACACCATATCGTAAGGTTAAACTGATGTAACATGCTTCTGCAAGGATCTTGATTAATTTCAAGTGGATCTTGGATTAAGAAACTCTCTTATGACACAGGTATAGTGCATACCAAATGGATTAAAAACTAATCTCAAGAGACTGCTAAATAGGAAGTAATCATACAGATGTGAGTCTTTTGTGCAGTTCATGGTAGAATCAGATTTTTAATCATTTTTTTACCTAGTAGGAAAGACAACAAAAATCACTGTTAAATTCTATAGATGACACAAAGATGCTTGGGCTCACGAATTATGAGGAAAACAGGACATTGATCTCAAAATAGAAAATAAATACCAAAATAAGAGCTAAAGTGTGACTGCTCTAAGTATAACATCTAACACGTTGATAATCAGCTCTTCAGCATGGGAGAGAAAGGTGTAACAAAGTCTGAAGGCTGGAAGCTAAAGTGACAAAAAGCAAACCTCAAAATTGAACACATTTTTAACAGTGAGGCCATTAGGAACAGCTTACCAAAATTTTCAGTAAAACTTTCCAAAGTATTGGATGTTATTGTAAAGGATAGGTTGTAGCTCAGCTCAGAATTAATTCAAGTTCTGTGATCTTTTATATCAAACCAGACTGGAATTTCTGTCTGGAACAGCACTGGAAAACTCCATAGACAGAGATTCTGTATTCTCTTTGGATAAATACAGTAAATCAAGGAAATTTAAAAAAAATTAGAAAAAAACCCACTTTTAATTTTATTACAAGTGCTGTTGGTTTGTGCCTGATATTAATAATAAATCGATAGAAATTGCACAAATGGTCTTCTTGTGTCAGCGCCTCTGGAAATTAGGTTAGCAATATTCACCTAACAACAAGTTTAGCTTAATTTAACCAACAGAAATAAGTAATTTTTTTCCCAGTGACATTTAGAATTAAATAAATGGGAGTGTAAATGGGATTTAGAAAACTGAGCTTTCTATACCACAGAATATCTTTTTTTTTTCCATATATTTGTTACAAGGTCTTTTTTACATTTAGTAGTATTCCACTTAGTATTAGTCTGGTAGTAATCTGTAAGAAAATGTAAAAAATTTGAACAAGATCAGTCTTGTTTTAGATTTTCTTTGATACAGAAGCAAAAGATTTCCCCATCTGTCCTATAACTTCTATTTTATTGCAATCTACTTTTTCATTCTAGACAAGCAGAGACATATTTGTACCCAACTTTCTGGCCATCATAGTCATAAAGTAATTTGTCCTTAGGGAAAAAAAGTCAGACATAATAAAGCCATTAGCTTAATATAATCTTAATGTCCTAAGTGTTCTTTTTTCTTAGGATAAAATTAACCTCAGTGCAAAGAGCTACAATCACATTTGTAGTGCACATAGAAAGTGCACTGCTCTTGCTAGAATCACTGCTTCTTGAAACTTCGATTAGTGACCTCCTTCTTCTTCTGCAATGTTCTACTTTAAATTACCCCAGTACGTCAAATGATAATCATACATTCACCACATTCCCAAATCTTCTTCTCTTTAGAGGTCTTGCAAAATTTAGCAGAGGATACGATAACTCTTCTCTGATTGCTTCCTCAAATGATTAATCCCTGATGGTTCTTTATTGTGCGTCTGGGCCGACACCAGGTCAGAAAAGATTAGGGTTTTACTGCCCTCATATTTCAGTTTCTTAATTTAGTATCTGCAGCCAGGATTCTTTCTCTCTCTCTTATATCAGAGTGTAGTAATTACAGTCCTTTCACATTACCCTGAAATGCTGCTCCCCTCATGGGCATCCTGTAATTTCTCTTCCCAAGCAGCACATCTTGGTGGACGAGAGCTCAGCCACACAGAGGTCTTAGAATAATTTGAAAAGTTTCATTACTATGTTTTTTACAGTTAATTACATGTTTATAAAAGCGTATGTGGAAAACAAGATGCTTTTGTATGCATCTGACTAAAAAGTATTTTTAACATGTAATTTTACAAAGAGTAGAATGCTTGAAAATGCACAATTTTTACTTTCTTCACTCAATTCTAGGCTGTAGCTCCAGAGGGAATTTGTTTTACAGTACAGACACATCTCTGCCAATATCTTATGGCACAAAAACCCCAGTAGATTTTTAATTTGCATAACATTACACATATTTGCATAAAATATTGCCCAGTGGTATTAAGAGCACCAGTTTCTCCCTAAACTCCAATTAATTAATCTGTGTCCCTCCAGAATTACAGCAATTTATTATTCATTCTTAGTATAGCTACATCAACTAATTATATGCTTCCCAGACCCACATCAATCATTTTGTGCCCTTCAGACAGCTTTCCACCTTTCCCAGCCCCACATCTGGCTGAAAACACACCTTTTTCCATAGCTGAAGATGCTTCTCAGCAATTCTGCTAGTGAGCAGAGATTTCTAGGAAATCCCTGCTCTTGCTGTAGCCCACTAAGGTCTGAAGTTGTGGGGATGGTATGATAACACCTCAGCAGCCATACTGCTGTCTATCCAAGAATTGGGAGAAGAAAGTAGTACAATACATTTTTTCTCTCTTTTCCTTTTCTCCCATCCCTTTCTGCAAATTGAATAGAATTGCTTGCACATTGCTGGTATTAACACATATTCATTTGATTTTGGTGTTGTTTTGCTCCTGTTACTTGCACATTTGATCCAAAATTTTGGGGTCTGATCCTGCTGTGTACTGAAGGTGGTGTGAGAATAGCCCATTGACTTCATTCACACACAGAAAAGGCAAGAGAATTTTAACTTTTTAATTTAATCCTTCCCCACATCTCATAGGCCCAGCTGCAGTCACACTTCGGAGTAAGAACTTCTGTCAGCCTCCAATGACCCAAACCAGACACTGGTTCAGGTTTCTTAAGTATTGGGAATGAAAATGTGACAAGGGAATGAAAAGATATATGCAAAATATAAGTGGTGGCTGGAGAAAAATGGTGCATAAGGAACTCTTGACTATTTTGCATCAACCTCTTTATATAACTGCCTAGCTTGTTCGTTTCCTTGTTTGTTTGCTTGTTTATTTGTGGTCTATGTGAAACTACAACCTTTGCACTTGAAGGGAAACAGAAGTTCATGTCACATGTTCATCAGAGTATTCTTGGATTAGATTAAAAATTTTAGCTGGCAATTAATCTTATTCTATGAAGTTTTCAGGAAAGCTGAGGTTTTACAATGATTTTCCTTTTTCCTTTATTGTCCTTTACTTCACAAAGGTCAAGCTTGTGGTTCCAAGAAAGGAGTTGAAGGGAACTGAAACTGTGGTTTCTTTCCTAGGACACCCCTTGACTGAATAAGGTCAATACCCCAAGAAGCCTCACACAGACCTGATCAAAATATTTAGCATTTTAATCTGTCCTTCCTTTTTACTTAGTTTCTAGAACAACTTTAAATCCTTCTATATAGCATACATTATTTGTACAGCATTTCTAGGCCCTTTTAGGTGCTCTGTACATCAATCATTGCTTCTGTTCATTAAATTTCTAATGTGCTTGCCATAAAGTAGTTATGGATTTTAAGTTTACAGGGGGAATATACCTACTTTTTTCCTTGTGACAGTCTTTATATGTTGAACATTTATATCCATTTGTGTTTGTTCTGACACAAGAAGGGTAAGCCTGCCAAGGGTCCCCTTGTGACTATAAACTCAAGCTTTAGAAAAAGCAGCTTAGCTAAGTCTTTTATTAACTGCCACCCTCCACCATTGTATTGACCTTATGTCCCCAGGGCTGAATCAGCACTTTCAAAGCTTTCCCTGTCCCTCACTAAGATGCATATTTCTTCCACTGATCCTGATGCATCACAGAAGGGACAGGGCAGTGTTTGGCCATGACTTGCACAGCCAGAGCAGGTCACAGAGTTATTTTTAAAAAGCAGTGAGAGTATATATTAAGAACTATATAAAGGACAATCTCATGGCGATGAGGTAGAGCAGACTTTTTTCTGCGTTAGATGGATACTCTGCCTCTTCTTTAGCTCTATTTACTCTTTACATACTGTCATAAAAACAGAGACCTGAAATGTACACATGAAAATTCAGGTGTTCAGCTTCATAAATATTATGCAGCTCAGTAACTGATTTTGCTAAATTTACACCTTTTACAGAAAATTGCTTTTTTTCATTTTCATAAAAATGATACTTTTTTTTTCTGATTCATCAAGTATGGTTTCATGGTTTTGTTACCAGTTAGCATTCATTAAGAGCTGTATTAAGAGTCTGTTTCCCCTTTTCTTCTGAGTATAGTCTACTCCAGCATGAGTGGTGGTCATTCTTATTTCAAAAAGGAAAAATAACTTAAGTCATAGCTATCCTTGAATCTCAACAGTATAAACTGATTTTTTTATTTCCCCTAGATTCCCTCCAGGAAACTTATTTCACTTAAGTGGGGGAGAGTTCCCTAGAGTATGCTTTTCCCTATAAACAATATTTAAATCTGGCTTGTTCAGTGTGTGGCTTCTGGATCACATTCAATCCATGACGCTGAAATAGATGACTGATCAACTGAGACACAGTACAAAAAAAGAAAATGTTTCTAGCTGAAGAGGCCTACCATCTGTTGTGTAAGTTAGAAGCAGAGGCAGCCTTGCTGACTGCTGGAGGCTGCCTTGAGACTAGTGCTTTGTGTGGGAAGCCAGATATGGGTTCCAAGGAAAGCAATAAGAGACCAGATAATGTGGGGTGCTGCTGGCAGATCATACCTGAAGACTAGTCCTTTCCCTCCCATGGTGGCACCTTGGGGAAGCTGGAGGGAAGCCAGGAAGGAAGCAAGGTCTCAGGCAGTCTGGGACTTGGTGAAGAGGTGAGAAGTGTGCGGGTAGCAGGGACATGAGGTGTGTGAACTGAGGATGGGCAGTCCTGCTTGAAGAAGAGTGGAGCAGCGAGAAACTGGGGAAAATGGAAGCCTGGGGTGCTCAGAAAGATATGTGAATGCAGCTGAGGCAAAAGCACAGGGATCTCAAATCTTGGCTTCTTTCCAGAATGGGAAATAGGGAAAAGCAAAACTGTCTACAAACAAGCTGTGGGGTTTCGTGGATCACTGGGAGATAGCTGCAAAAGGAACCAGAGGTTATTGTTGAAAACAGGGCACGAAATTGCTAATATTAGATCGGCAATGAAAATGAGGGAGAAATAATTTGGAAACAGTATGCTTTAGAAAAGTTAGTTGAACAGCTGGCAGACACTAACTACATCTCAATAGTGTTGTTATCTGCCCTTTCTTGCTGAATTTCAGGCAATTGTGGAGATCCAGGACAACAGATGTAAAGCTGAATGATGATATAGACAATGCTTAAACCCTTTCAGTCTAGTAATACTTTGCTCTCTGAGAGATATGAAGAATTCAGAAGCTTGCTAAGACTCATTCAAACACTTTCTGTCATATTAAAACATGATAACTTCCTCCAAAAACTCTCTGCTTTCACAGTTGGACCTGTCCTTCTTCTCTGTTCCCTATAAAGTCCAGTGATACTGCTGAAGGAGAGTACCACCAAAAATATATGGCCAATGTCTGGTGCTACTGCACCCAACGTTGCTCTCAAATTTCTCTAAATAATATTTCTTAGTTCAAGGTCTTATGAGAGATCAGCAAGTGAGTGAGAATGAACCTTTTTAACAGTGAACAGAAGGTTGATGTGGGCAAAAAGGAAAGAGTAAAAAATTCATAACCTTGAGATTTCATTCTCCACTGAACACATCTGCCTTTAGATGATAGAGACAGTTGGCAGACTCTCTATTTTACTGAACTTCTGCTGCTTTGAGAGTTACTGTTGCTTTTGGACACTGAAATAGGCAGAGATCCAAAAAGCACTTATTTCCCACTGTGCTTGGAAAGGTGCTCTACCTTGTCACATTAGGTTTAAACTTGTCCACAGTGATGCACACCTCTGTGACCTGCAGGCATGATTACATGCTGCACCTAGGAATGAAATCACCATGCAAAAATAAATGTTCTAGCTGGTGCAGAGTTCACGAAGAGCACATCACAGTGTGACTCTGCTCTCTGCTCTTTCTGCATTCTCCTCACAAAGAGAGGAAGCTTTGTACTCATCAGGGCCTTCTTTAGCACCATTTTATATTTATAAGCAACTGGATCCTCCTGTAAATGTTTGTAAGGGTGGAATTGCATCTTAGCTTCTCATACCAATCTTTGAGATGGTGGTAGAGTCTGATTTCAGTTCAGTCTCACAATGATCACTGAAGCAACATAATGACTGGTTCAAGAGATGTGCATATGTTTAGGAGGCTGGTGCTTCAAAGATTGTCTGAGGAGCCTAGTTGAAGAAGAGGTCTGCATGGCAGTGTTTCTCTGACAGAAAAGAATGTAAATATCACTTCTTGGTGAGAGTATCCCATTGAATCAGAGGATCATACTATTTTTCTGACATCATCTAGTTTAACTGCCCTGATCAAGAATACCTTCAAAATAATTGCTTTTGTGCCAGGTACTACAATTCTGGTTTATTGTTGATATTTATTATTTACATGCAATTATGCTTAAAAATCTACTGTATATTAAATAAGTGGGATTTATTCCATTCTTATCAGTAAGTAAGGATTTTTATTTTCCTGAATCATAAAAAATAATGTGTAGGGTAGGCTGAAAACTAGTTTTTGTGATGCTTGAATTTTTGTAGTAACCTGTTTAAGAGTGTCCCTGATATTTAGAGTCCTATTAGTTCTCTCTCTATGCCATAATACAAGTAACGTAGTCATTATCAGTTCTTCTAATACTGGCAAATAATGTAGAAAATTAAATATGCTTTCTGAATATTTTGAACATCTCAGCCATTGCCTCTGGTTAAAGTATAGTCCAGAGTTTCCTTCAAAATTTAATAGAAGTTCAGTTCTTGTTTGAAACACCAACTACAGGAATCAAAGCAAAGGAATTTGTATCATTATTTGACTGGTGAATCATTGCAACTAGGAAAAAAATCCCTACAACATCTACTACTTGCTCTAGAAAATGAATTTTCTCTTTTAAACTATAGCCAGAGCTGGTGTTTATTTTCTACATTTCAGTACATGTGGTTGCTTAAAAAAGATTTTGTAATAGAAGTCATCTCTGGATTAGTCATTCACATGGTGATCAATCTTCCTTTTATGTCTGCAGAATCTGTGAATGTGTTTTAGCATTATTAAGTCAATCTCCCTGGCAAAATCACATTTGATTTCAGGAAGTTCAAGAACGAACCTGATTATGCCAAACACTCTTGGGCATTGCATCACTTTAGCAGACAAATGAAAGAAACAAGAAGTGTTTAAAATCAGATAGGATCTATAATCTCTTTTTCACACCTTTGTGATTTTTCTGCTTTGTAATAGTTACAAAATCTACCTCTTTAAGCTAGCAAT
>JANHGB010060467.1:0-20398 GCA_026283785.1 Coracopsis vasa
CCCCCATATGTTCCTTTAATGAAAGCTCACAAGAAGAGATGAAGTAGGGCTGTTTTTTAATCAGGATTCCGTACAGTTGAGCCAAATCCATCTTCGCAGGTTTTTTCTTTGAGTGAGGAAGATAAAGCCAGTGTTCTACAAAATTCGTTGCTCCAATGGATGACACAAAGATTTCTAGATAGAGGAAACAGCCACTCATATAGATTTTCTTTCTCCTTCCTTCACGTTAAGGAGGCTGAGATGGAAAAGGATGCTTTCAGAGACCACTCTGTGTTCTATCTTTATCAGATGCCCCAAGTTTTTCTTCACTGCTTTTCTTCAGTAGAGGGCAGATGATGCTCAGATCCTCAAGGCAGAAGGGAGCTTGAATTAGTGGGGAGATACACTGGTCTTTTTCAAAATTATTTAGGGCTGTACATGACGTTGAACATTTTATAAAGGAGAAATGTTCAGTTCCACAGAAGATGCTTTCTCTACTGTGCACTTTCATGCCTAAGTTTAGGTATGTTTTGAAAGAGATGTGTTAGAGGAAAAAGCTAATATTTATGTTTCCAAGAAAGCTGAACTGTAAGATGCTGTCTTTGAGGGGCTGGGGGCAGTGAAAAAAGTGTGGGAGGTGAGAGTTGGTATGGTATGTATGATGGAGTATGTGTTTCCAGAAATCTCTCTCCTAACATTCCATGTAGCAAAACGCACTATATAACACCTCGCATGTATTGAGAAGAGCTTGGTTTTACTTTTGTTTTTCAGAATTGTCCCTGAGGCTTGTTCTGTAAAACTGTACATATTTATTGGTGAAAGGGAAATTTAAAATTCTAGATCTAGGAAGTTATTCTTAGACATTCTGGTAGTGGTTTTGATTTAAATCTTAATTATCTTGGTTTTAATGGAAGGCTGCCATTAATTTTGTTCTACAAATTAGTTATCAGAAGGTTTGTAGAAATAAAACATACTGGTTTCCTTTATATTCCCATGATGAGCTAGCACGTACAGATCTACAGTTGCTATTTTGTCCACTAATATGAAATCCCTCTCCCTGCTTCCTTGCTGGTACATTTTTAGAAGTTCAGTGAGCACTGCAAATCGCCTGAAGAGTGGAAAATTCCCCTGTCGCACAAATGCCCTTATCAGCAGCAACCAGATGGAGCTCTGAGCAGGCACATTATCGATGTTAAATTGCCTTTTCTGAGTAGAGAGGATTAAAGCATTCCTTCAGAAATGGGTGGCATAAGCTGCAAATTTAGGGGTAGTAATATTCTGAAATGTTACTATTTTAAAAACCATATGAAAGTATCTTAACAAACACTGCATATCAAAAATGTATTGTTCTTTCAAGCTGATGGAGCTCAAATATGTAAAAAAAATGTTTTGAATAATATAGTCATCCTGTAGTTTCTTCTTTAGAGTATGTGGATGTGTATTCTTATCTTAGATGTATTATGTGCCTAAAATTCTAGAATAGTTTTTAATATGTATTCAGTTGTATTAGTTATTATGTATTTATTATTAATTATTATTTATTGTGTATTTAGGTATATTATATTGCACCTAAAATTGTTCAGTTCTTAAAGAACAAAATAAGTTTAGACTGAGCTTAGCAAAATACCATTTCAGAATGATAGAATTATATTCCTTTAATTAAAGAAAGGTATGTTGGCTTATTAAAACCGCTCTCAGAGAACATAATGTAAATTGTTTGCTCCAAGTCTTGGGAGTAGAAGATAATGCAGTACTGAAACATCCAATTGCAAAATTAAACAAAGCTATCAAATTTGGCCTAAACGATTGGTGCCTAAGTATCAGATTACAATAATACTAAAAGTAAGATTCAGTGTGACATGCAGGGATTTAGTGATACAACTCCTGTTTCATACTAATGAGCTGTAGTGAATACCAGTGTTTCATTCAGAATTAACCTACGAGGCTTTTATTAACAAACTTATCTATAAAGGTCAGTGCTTCCATTATAATTCTGGCTGGTTTTGTACTAACATTACTTGGTGGCATATCCATTGTATTATCCGTTTGTTTAAAGCAAAACAAGAGTCCTACCAGTAAGAGAACACTTTCTAGACATACCTGATTGATTTAGGCAATCTGTACATTGTCGTTACAGATTTGCACATAAATTATCAAGGAGTTGTGTGTGCTTACAGAAAAAAGCCTCAGAATTATTTTTTTTTATTCTTCAATCCCAGCCGTTAGCAGCTCTTTTAATACAGTACTTGCTAATCAAACCACCTAAAATCTTATGTGCCTGTATTTTGATAAAGCTAGTTTGAGTCATATTTTGGCAGTATCTTGGACTAAAGATTAGTTCACAGGATTCTTTTACTTCGTGGAGGCTGGGAGTTTGTGGTGACTCTTATGTCTGTAGAAGCTTGAATAATTCTCTTCCATTCAACACAATTATGTTTTTCTTGCAGAACAAACTTGGAACTTGAGCTGGTCCATCGAGGAGGGAATTTATGTTCAGGAGGGGCAAGCACAGCTGGGAAAAGATCATGTTTAAGTAAGCTTTATGTTACGAAGTGCAATTTAAATTATTAGAATATTGAGTAAAGATATCTAGTTCTTTCTAACATTTTCTAGATTATATCAACTTTTAAGAGCTTTTTTTCTTGCCTTAGTCTTTGAGTTTTGTTGCAGTTTGAGAAATCCGAAATCTACTTTGCACAAATTATTCATTAGAGATGTTCATGTATAGGGAAGCCGGGGAGGGACTATTCATTAGGGACTGTAGTGATAGGACAAGGGGTAATGGTTTCAAACTTAAAAAGGGGAAGTTTAGATTGGATGTAAGGAAGAAGTTCTTTACTGTAAGGGTGGTGAGGCACTGGAATGGGTTGCCCAAGGAAGTTGTGAATGCTCCATCCCTGGCGGTGTTCAAGGTCAGGATGGACAGAGCCTTGGGTGACATGGTTTAGTGTGAGGTGTCCCTGTCCATGGCAGGGGGGTTGGAACTAGATGATATTAAGGTCCTTTCCAACCCTAACTATTCCATGATTCTATGATTCACCTGTTATGGACATGCAATCCATCAGTGGAAATTTCCTCTGCAATGGACATGCTGTCAGCATTTCATCTGCTCCTATTACTTAGCTTGGAGAGGGGCAAAAAAGAGCAAGAAAGGATCATCGGGGAGCTTGTTCACTACTTAGGAAAGGAAAAGAAACAGCTTTTTGAATGAGAAAACCTAAAATCTGGTATCTGTCTGTATGATTTGTAGATTAAAGCAGCACAATATGTTAACTGAGAATGAAGTCCCCAAGATTTCCCTTTACATGTCAAGAGGGTCACAACATTTTATAAGCCTTATTACCAAACTTCTTTTCCATTTGCCTGGGCCACGGGGTATTAATGCAACCAAAACCTGTTGCCAGGAATGAAGCCCACACGTGAGAGTTTTCATGGTATGATTTAAGGTGCTTCCCAACCTTATGCAAGAAACAAAAAATAACTTCCCATTCCCTTGTGCCAGCCCCCAAAAAAATGACTGCATTATTACTTTGGGTCCTACAACAGAATAAGACAGTACTTGTCTCTGACCCCAAGCTATGAATGGGATGCTATCAAATTGTTTTCTATACCGTATTTAAGTTCAAAGCAGACACAGTAGGGAATCAAGTCCAATGTACATGCTGATATGCAGCCAACATCTGGAATTTAAAAACGGGTTTTTTGAACAGCAAAGAACCATAAGCCTGTCTATGCAATTCTCTCATAATAATTACATATGAAAAACCAAAGCAGCAACAGTTCACAGAAAAAAGGAAGGACGGTTATTTTCACTTATTTTAGCATAAAAACAGATGAGCTGTGAAAGTTGTCTCCCTGTACATGATCATTCTCAATAGCATTAATTAGTCATAAGTACAAAATTCTATTCCCATGCCTTCTGAGAAGTACAGCACTATTTATAGCACAATTCAGAGACCACTTCACTGAGTGCCTAGTGGGAAACCAGCAACATTACAGTGCTCTGGAGTATTATTTTATTTACTCACATCAGTGTATAAAAGTACAAGGACTCAAGCACCATGAAAGACAAAGAGAGCTTTAAAAAAAAAACCAAAACCCACCCAAAACCCCCAACTTAAAAGTCATAACAAAATGTTAAGTAATTGGGTTTGACACTTCTTTAAACATCTTCACCAGTAAACACTTCTAATTCTGCAGCCTAACGTAATTAGCAAGAAAGATGATCAAGAAACACTAAGATATTTACAGAGCTAAACTCATGTAACCTGTACCCTGAGAGGTCTTTAAACATGCTGTTCTACAGGTTTGATATAGGGTACAACACAGTTATGAAGAGGCGATCAGCAAACTAAAGGAGCAAACTTTTATTCATATTTTATGTTGACACTTTTAGTTAACACTAGTGTATGTATACATAAAAGCCTGAAAAGCATTCCAAAAATTACCTCACACAAAAGCCTCTTCCTGTGCACCAGTAGCTACCTGGGCAGCAACTCTCCAGGGAGAGATAAGTAACTTCCTTACCTTTCTAAAAAAACTTCCTTGTGTTAATCAATTCTATTATCATGGGATATTCTTTTATATTATACCAGATCAAAAAATTATTAACTTTTACACTTGAGACAAAGAAAAGCAAACAAAACAAAACAACAACAACAACAAATCCCACCCCAAACCTCACACCACAACCCAAAAGCTTCTCCATAGGTTTCTCATTTAAGAGGAAGAATACTAGACAGTAGAAACATCAAAGTATTTCATCTGTAAATCATATAAAAACAAATCTAGCTAAATCCCACAGTGAATCAAAGTCCTTACTATTTACTAGATGATTGCTAACATAACATGAGCTGAATACTGCTCCTACTGAGCAGGTATCTGTATCACCAAATCATCATTTATCATTAATATCCACCTTTTGTATAGCCTAAGCAACCTGATGAAAGATTAAATGAACAAACATGTTGGACTTGACCCTTTCATGTCAGGTGATAATTCTCAAACCAGGGTTCAGTTACATCAATAAAGCAGTGTAGGAAATGATATAAGAGAACAAAATTAAGACACAATATTTGGTGCTTATGATAAAAAGGTTTATTTTTTTAATCTATACTTATCCCTTCCCAAAGGCCTCTGGATGGCTAATGAGGCTAAAAATGCAATTGTAATTAAAATCTACACAAATACAAAATCAATACAAGTGATGTACGCTTGCTTGAAGCAGAACCCTGTTCTCATTATTTAACCTCTCTACTCAAATTTTCTCTGACATGCCATTGATCATTTCAGAAGGTGTTTTTTAAAGTAGATCTTAACACTGAACTTATTTGCATTGAAAGAATCAGCCCTATACTATTAGGATTTAGTTATATTTCCAAACAGACTGACAGCAAATGTTGGAAATATTGTTTTACTTAACAGTGTATCTAACAATCATTATATATTGTATTTAACCCTTTCCATAAGCAAAGCAGTATTCATAGAAGAATAGAGGCCTGCCCAAGTCTTCCTTTTTCTGTGTTTGGCTCGTTTATTTTTAAACACATTAATCTATTTAGAAAAGGAAACACTGTAGTATCTGGTAGAAAAGGTGTTTGTGATTATTATTTCTGAGAGACATCAATGCCTCAGTCTCATAGTTGAATATTAACCTAGATTTCAGGCATCTTTCCCAAGTGAAAAAACAGCATCTGCACTATATAGATTGACACAAAAATATTATTCAGCAATACACTGCACATGGTCGCAACTCCCTGTCCTGGTCTGAATCTGTATTTTACAGTTTCTTAAATAATAAGTTCCTAAGTAGTATTTTGACTATAATATCATTAGAAGACAGGCTAGGAGTCTGATAACTAGCTAGATTTTTTGACAACACTCATATGATAGAAGGATTATATTTTCAATTAGCTCAGAACTCCTTAAAATAATGTAAATAATTTTATTATAATAGAATTTGATTGTAATATAAAACAATAATATGATTTATGCTCAGACTTTAAGGCCATAATTTTAACAGTACACTGGGCTACCATACCAAGGACAGAACCAGCAAATGGCTGGAGCTCTTTCACCTCCCCTCAGCCCCCTTTTATCAGTACTGTGGTGACTGAATGAGAGGTGGATGCAATGTGAAGAGGGTGCAGGCCACTAAGATGGTGAATCAAATGACAGACAAGGAAAGGCTAAGGGAACTGGGTTTGTTTAGTCTGGAAACAGGAAGGGTGAAGTGGGATCCATTTGCTCTCTTCCACTACCGAACAGGGAATGGGAAGACATCTCTTTCTCAGATGGAAATAGAGAAAAGCCAAGAGCAACAGCACATATTGTAGTGAGAAACTTCTACTGGACACAAGAAAAAAAAAAATCTTCACAAGGCTGGCTAGACAGGTCATCCAAGGAGGCTTCAGAGTACCTGGTCCCTGAGGAATTTCAACACATACCTAGAAAAGGCCCTGAACAACCTGGTCTAACTTGGACTTGAATCTTCCCCTGAGTCAGGACGCAGGACTTGAGCATACCTGAGGTCCTTCTTACCTAAATTATCATTCGTTTTAAACTACCTACTTTTGTTCTAGCAGTTTTTAATTAGCTTTTCTGGTAGGCTACACACAGTTTTTATTTGCATGCATTATTTTGGTACATTTTTTAAACACTGTTTCCAACCTCCATGCTAACACCTACAAAGTATTAGTAACTACGTAGTATAGTGTTCCAATAAATAGTGAGATGGCAAAGAGACAAAAAAAAATAACATCGGATGACTTGGACTTTAGAATTTGCTATATAAGCCTGCTGGAAGATGAGAGAGCTAATAAATTGCCCTATGTCTCATGTTCTACAACTGGTCTTACAGGGCAATGGCCGTCTTTGGTGCTGTTTTTTTACCTCAGTAGGCATTGGATAGGGATTCATCTTCAACTGAACACAGTAATTGAGCGAATAGTGCATAGCAAAAGATGGAATGGCCCAAGCTTAAAACATTTGGAGTTCACCACTATTTATAGTCTGAATTGCAGTTCATTTGACTGCCTCTATCAACAACTCTGACAACATGATCACTCCTAGGTCTTAGCTGTATCTACTTCTTCTCGTGCTGAATTTTATGTATTCCTTGTCAGATCAGTTTCTTAGGAAATAAATTCTTAAGACTCCCTGTTCTGCAGACATTGCTCACTACTGATTTCAGGAAACCTTGGCTTTGTGACTTTTCCAGGTTTCTTCCTTTTACACAAACAGATAACTGGATGTGCATGTGACATGCAGCTTTCCGACTCCCTACAGGTTATGTATATTTTGTACTATCCAGTTAATTGTCACCTGACTGGTTAAGAACTAGCATACTCTATCCCGCTCAATCTGATTACATGATTCCACAGAAAAACATTCTGGTAATAACGATGTGTGTTGAAAAAACTCTCTGTTTGGATACTTCTTAAATTCTGCTGGCTAAGCAGAACGGTCCATGAATTTTAGGTCAAATCAAGAGAGACAGACATACACTACTACCTCTGATTTGAGAAATAAGACCAAATAGTACTAGAGAAGATGTTTTAAGCTACTTGAGCGTAGGAAGAAAGGATCTGTAGGCTGGACACACCTATATCTGCAGTGGTTCTAAAAGGTGGATCTAGTGACAACTTGAAAATCCTGTTTTCTCTATATCATCCTTCCCTCTTCCCTTCACAATCTGTCATTCTGCTTTTGAAAATGATAAACACAGTTCAGCAGAAAAATAAAATGAGCTCTCCTGCTGCTGTAGATTGTCCTTTAGTTGCACCACTTTTTACTTTTCCAGCCTATCAACCTGAATTCCTCCACAAGCAGACCAAACAGACTGAAGCAAGTTTACATAAAAGATAGGGTGGTTTTGTTTTGTTTTCATTATCATATTACTAGCACAATAGCTCCATTTGTTCTTTCCAAATCTGTAATGATAGAGCATCTTATTGCCCAAATAGTATTGTTTGGTGAAACCTTCATTTGTAAGCTGGAACACAAACATCACACTGTGAGAAAGTCTGGTTTTATAAAGTCCTGTGTTGATAATCAGTGAATTCTGATAAGTACTACAGCCTGCAAACTCTATTACTCTTTCGGTAAACCACAAGAGCTCCCTTGGAGAAAAACAATATAATCTGTAACTCAAATTGGTAAATGTAAGATAAATGTCTTGCATTATTACTAGAAAACTCCAAAATATGTTAAGTACATTTCAAACATACTGAATAATTCATAAACAATACCTTGGGACACATACACACAACCACCACCAAACCTAAGATATATTTTCACTATATTCTGAACTCAACAAAGAAAAGTAAGAAACAGTTGATTGCTTTTATTTTACAGTCATACAAAAAACAGTGAAAAAAGAAAAAAAAATCAGAATTAAAACCCCAAGACAAGCCAAATAAATGTACAATGTGTTAAAAGTTAATTTACTATTAAGGAGTAGTGTTTTTCTCCTTGTAATGTAAATGTAATATTTGGTTAAAAAGTCAGTAAGTTCATTGTTTTTTACTGGTTTTCTGATGATGACCATATGTTACCTTTTTATCTTCTTCTAAATCCAGATTCAAAGGAGCATAAAACGCTCATGTGGTTAAACTACCAAAGGAGCCAAAATATGAAAAGAGATTACTTAAACAATATTTTTTGATTGAATAAGCCAATGAAAGTAGAAATTTTCAAGCTAGCTTTCTGCTAGGACACTAGTCAGACTTTAGTATACAGTCTTGTAACACAGCGTTTATCAATGATATTCCTCATGGCACTTTTTACTACCACGCAACATGAATGAGCTTCAATCATCTGCCTCCTCCCTGAAAAGTGACAAAGCATTTGTACATACCACTGCTTATCTCAACAAGCCCCCTGATTAAATATAGAGTAATAAGCAGGTGATTTCTGAAAGCTTTGCCACAGAACCGCCCCCTTGTTATATTGGGATACTGGTGAAATCTCATCCAGAGTCAAAGATACTACAGCTGAACTTCAATCCAAATGACTGAGCTTGCAAATAGCAGCAACCTCCACCCAAAAACCAGAATCAGGCATCAAGTCAAGATTCTCAAACAATAGATAAAACATGCATGAGACATTAGAAGTGCATACTGCGTGTGGTTTCTATAGAAAATAAGAGGGAACAATATTTCAAAAGATGAAGATAGATACAGGTAATCAATCAGTAGAAGAAAGACCCAAAGTGGAGCATTAAGCAGCTACATAGAAGAAAGAGGCTTGGTTCTGTGAGCAAAACCTATGTCTTGCTGCCAGATTTCTACTGTGCTCAAAAAAAAAATAAAAAAAAAAAATCCCCAAACAAACCAAGCAACAAAACCCAAAATAGAGGGAGGAAAGGGAACTTATCTAAATTCTCCAAAATAAATGGCAACATTTCCAGTAGCTATCTAGTATCCTCATCCTTCTTGTCCATTCCAGTGAAAACTCAGATGCAGAAGATCATTAATCCTTTATTCTATTTAATTCACTTATCCCAAGCATGGGAGAATTTCTCACTTTGATCTCTCCACTGCTTCTACTTCCCAGCCTCCAGACCAAATCAATTTAAAACAGCTATGGAAAAGGATGCTTTTGCTACTCAAAACCTGGAAGAGGTAACAGAAATATTTTTCCCAATTTCAGAGATAAGACTTCACATAGATGAATGAGATATACAACAGTACGCTCTATGAAAGTTACAGTAAAACTCCACCTACATGTCCCAGCTGTAAACACAACTTAAAATCACTAAAGACTGTGTCTCAAGGAAAGCAGACAATCTGAGTGTTTGAGCGCCCTTTGACCCATGCAATATTCATCATACCAGAGTATAAGAAGCATCTTCAGTGAGAACACTTTCAGTCTTTGAAAAAGAAGTTAAATAAAACCTCTGAAATCTCTTGTACCTCAACTACCATTTTTCCCTTGCATACAAACTGAAATTAGGTAATAAGAGGATGGGAAAAAAAAAACAAAAAAACAACAAACCAAACATACAAAACTTGCAGAGAATCTATGGAGTCTGTTTCTGTGAAGCAGTATTAGTGAGATCTAACAATTTAATACAGCTAGTTTCTTGTTAGGTTACTTATTTAGGAAAAGACAGAGATTGCAGTCCAGCTTCTCACTGTCTCAAGAAGAGTTTCCCAGTGCTTACATCAATATTTTCAAATGAATGTTTATTATATTTCTTTTCTAAAAATTCTCCTTCATAGACAAAAGCCATTTAAATGGTGGACTACACTGTGACTGAAGGAAAAAACACTATTCACTGAGGACTGAAATTGCATAACACTTTCTTTACAGAACTTCACAAGATTAAAAACAAAAATAGCTTTTTGCTATTAAAATAGAGATAATTCTTCATTTGTGATGTTTGCTACAGCGGTGTGCACACACAGACTTTCCTGTGAATCGTGCCCAGGTACAGCAAAGAAAACTGGACAAGACACTGAATTATAACTGGGGAGGGAGGAGGAGGAAATGAAAAAGAGCAAGCAAAACATTATTCTCATATTAGATCCATAGTGAACTGCACTGACGTATCTCCACATCTTCAAAAGCAAAACTCTCTCCCCAAACAGAAAATTAGTAACTGGAAGAAACAGTACCAGTTGATTGATTATACATTGTTGTGCAGAGCTGAGTATAAAGTATTTATTAATCCGAAACTCATCCCCATCAGATGACTACAGTAAAAATATGTCACACAGATACCTTTAGCAACATACTGAAGTTGTTAAGTCATATAAATTAAACTGAAGCAAAACAAGCTTTCCAGCATATGTGCATTTGTTTTTCTAGCAACGTCACTCATTTTGCTCTTATAAACACATACAATGCAACAGCATGTCTTTAGATGATACTGACAGCAGTCATTTTCACGCAAGCTCAAACTTAAGTATTTTTCTGAGAATTCATCTAGTATCAGGAACATAGTGCCATGTCAAGCAACAGTAAATGTCCATATTTTTAGCCAACTTTCCTTCTACAATCTTCTTTAAATAAGAGTTAGCAATTTTTGAGTGAAAAGTAATTACCAAGAAGCATATTGAATAAAAGAGACAGCATGTGTGTGTGAATGCATGCATGTTTCTGTTTATCTATATATGCATATTCACGTATATTCATGTGTGCACACATCTGTGTGTATGTATATACGAAAAATGCAAACTGAATTTAAAAAGTCCAGGATTTTACGCAATTAAAACTATACAAAAATGCCACTGGCTCTTTGCTACCTTCCTCACATCTTTTATTCCTAGACACTTATAGAACAACACATTTTTTCCTTTGGCTCAATTACTCAAGAAACCTCAGTACAAATTCTGGTTTGCACCATGAAAACTCCCTTTGCAAATCTTAGGTGAGGACTTCTACAGTTAGCCCCTCAGGTGAGGCAGAGCAGCTTAACTCCACAGAGCTCCAAGGACATAGGTTAACACTCATAAAGGCAGCAGCGTACAAATAACATTGCTGCCAAAGACAAGCATGTATGGTGCATTATTACTACAGGAGCGTAAGCCTCAACACTGTATCTCAAGGGAGGCTTTGGACAAACCTAACATTTCAGATTTGTTTATTTCTGCAATGTTATTTTTACAAAGTACTCAGGAGCAGAATCTCATTGAGACTAGGAAGACACTACTCTATGGCAGTGACATAATTGTTTATCTATGCCAAACATCACAATATGACGATAGTCTGTGATAGGGACTCAACTTCATATGCAGGATCATCTCCACAAGTGCCAAGGAAAATTAATGATTCTATCTGACTAGCAGCTTCCCATCAAGGGAATTGGAGCCTAATCCCCATTGTGTGTCATAGGATATTGCCACTTCCACACTCCATGTCTGTCTTGTGGAACTTATTGAGAGAGTAATTACAGCTCAGATAAGCCTTTTCTGGAATACATGCAATTAATCCTCCTGCAAAAAAAGGGAGAAAGAAGATTGACGCTTTAATAATGTTTATCTAATCTATTTCTTTTCTGCTCTTAACGCTTCCTAAATATGAGAAAGAAAATGGATTTGATAGTACTTACAACTGCCTGTTCTTATGTAAATCATAAGAAAATCCATGGGTCTGTAATATCCCCTCATAAAAGAGCCAACATGAAATACAACAACAAACCAGCCAAATGCAGAGGAAGTGGGTCATCAGTGTAAAGATCAATCTAGTTATTTTTTTTTTTAAATATAAGGCCTATTATTATTTCAAAGGTGAATTACTTTCTTTAAAAATTCAAGGACAACTGTTTTAAAATTTTGAAAATAGACTGAACAAAACTTGTATTTTTCCTAACAATTAAAACAAATGGTATTCACCGTAAGTTCACCAATTTATTTTTCCAAAATCTCACACTTGACCTGTCAAAACGAAACAAGTTTTCATTTGAAGACCATACAATCCAGGGCATCTATGTTGGCATAACTATATTTTGAGGTGATTTTTACACTTAACCCAAGAGTAAACCGTTCATCAACAGGATTCAAGTGCATCTCAGGCTTTCTGTTACACTTCAAAGCTGGATAACAAGTACTCATCTTCATGAAACTTCAAAACTGCAGCAAATGGCTAATTGCCCATTACTAAAATAAACTTACAGAAAAGAGCTAACCTTGCCATCATTCTACCCTGCAGGAATGCACTATATTTAGTAAATGTTTTGTTGAGCCAATTTCAGAGTTTCTAGTCCTAAAGCATTAATTTCTACATCTTAACGTAAAGCTAGCATTGTATCCAGCTGCTCCATAAATGTAAAAGGTACAACATTTGAAAAAGAGCCATGTCCACAGAAGAAAAATCTCAAACAGCTGGTCTATAAGGGGGATTAATTTCCTGACCTAACTTTGCCTCCAGTTCCACTCATAATCCACCCAACCACCTCACTACATTTTTTATTTTGATGGCAAAACACACACTCAAGTTACACAGGGAAATCAAGGTTGAAAGGATAATGGTGCTAATGCTCATTTTTCAGTGTGAATACCGCTGGACTAATGACAGCAGTAGAATAAATGTTAATGTAAGCAGCACTCAGTTATTTTTGCCACTATACCATGAAAATATTTTATGCTTAATGTCATTCTAAAATGCTCACACTGCAATGGAAAAAGATTTATTTGGAAAAAGGCACATGAAGATGCAGTTATAGGTAGAGGCGGGTAGGAGACAGCTGAGGTTTCAAAGAATCTGAGCCCAATAAAAACTGAGGCGCATTTTGTTTATTTTAGGGTGTGGGGAGAGAGAGAACAAGAGGAAGCAAGTACTTTTACCAAAAGCAAACCATTTACCCAACACTGCAGAATAGATTCACTTTCTTTCTTTGATTTTCTGGATAAGAGGATATTTTCACAAGTGAGTGCAGCTTTAAAGCAAAGCGATGCCATGAACCCAAATCTGAAGTTACAGCTCAAGTTCCCCATTTCCAAGCAGCTTTAGAGCACTTCTGAGCACCTGACAACTTGGAAGCCAAACTCTCTGCCAGTTTCTGAAGCAGGCATTTTTCAGGAGATGAGAGAATAATTAATCCCACTGCTCTGTCTGCCTATATTTATCCTTCCAAAGACAGACACACACATTTCTGGTGATCAAGGGGATCAATCCAAAATTACTACCAGAAAGAAAACAAATAATAAGATTGGTGAGGGACTACTTTTATAAGTGTTTTGTTTGCTCAGAGGTGAGGACTCCTTGCATTTCATCCTTTCTACCTGCCTCCTGTCCTGAACAGCTAAATCCCTGTTTTAATTCCTTAAAGATTTATCCTTTTCTCCCTTCAAGAGAGAGATAGCAATTAGGAAAAAGAACAGTTGCAAGTGCTCTGAAGCAAGTCAGCTTGCACTCCATTGACATTTTCCATCCTCAGCTCTGTCCAAGTTCTCCTTCATAACGCACTCAAATGTGGTAGAAATGCTTTTTGAAAAGTATTTGATTTTTTTTTCTTTTTTTTAATGAAGATAAAGGTGGAAGGGGAAGACTACTAGAAAATTCTAGAAAAAATAAAGAAACAAAAGCTCCTCAAAGAGCCAAAATTTACCTGAAGTTCACTTTAAGTTAGTGGTAGAGTGCTGCAGAAAAACTATTAACCAAGGGTTTAAAATCTACATGCAAGCATCCAACTTAACTGAAAACCTGAAGGAAAGTGCATATTTTCATATACCTCTCTTGGGAAGTATGAAGTGGACTCCCATTCAAATAGATATTTATGTTAAAGTGCTACCTCTGAATTAACATCATGATGCCATGATTTCAAGACAGGCAGGCTGTATTTACAACTGTTATATTTCCATATTCAGGATGACAATGGAACATGAATTGCCCTAAGATACAAGAATAAAAATAGTAGTTATCTATCAAGTACACCATCCAAGCATCATGTCTGTAATATACTGTAGCTAGGTGAAAAGATATACAGTTTTATTACCCAAAAATTACTGTTCTACTTATCTTTTGTAAACTTTCACTTTACTAACATTTACAGTCTTACAAACACATAAATAACTGTAGGATTTTCAGAATACTAAAGCATGTTTTGATTGAATTTTTGGCTGATTTTTACAAGTGACAAAAACATTTTTATCAGCATCTTATATGCTGTACTTCAAATGTACTTCGTTTTATCAGCTCTAAACCCAGAGCTTACGATTCCCTTGAATCGTCCACTCCATGCAGCTCTTTCACCTCAAGCAACAAGAAGAAAACTGCATGAAGCTCCCATTGGGAGAGCAGAGAAACAGAAAGGGGATCACAATGACTGCCCAGAACTCAGAGTGGCCCTGCAAAAGGCCCCCGAGCAAACCAGAGAGGGAACCCTGGGTGTATCCTTTTGGTGGGCATCAGTATTTAGTAGCACTGCAGTGGAGGGGTCTTCCATGAGAAGAACACTGGATGTGCAGTGCAAGTGGTGGTGGCCAGAGAGACTGAAGCCCTGCTGCTCTTCAGAGGACTTCAAGTTGCATCCTCAGCCTCATATAGTCTCTTTACAGGCATCAGAGAAACAACAGGGGCTCACTAATTATATTGAGACTTCTAGATGCTTAACATCAAAATCACAGTTGTAAAGAGCTCCTCCATAGCTGCCTAACTTAAGAAAAGCCTAAGATGAGTGGGTACTTCCCTTGTTAGATTGCTCAGGTCCTTCAATAAGTAGACTTCAATTTAGCGATCCAGTGGATACTGACAAAATTATACAGTCACTTTTTTTCCAAAAGATTGTCAAAATGTTCAGCTCTGGCAGAAGTTCAAAGTGTGTTTTTAGTGAGCTCTTTTACTTTCCTGTCACTTTAATTCTAGCTACTCTAGAAATCCTGGCAGCTTTTACACCACATCCCTAAACAAAGAAATAACACCCTCAACTTTTTACAGATAAATAGTATTGCAGGAAAATACACAGTATAGATTAAAAAATACACAGATGGCCAAAACTAGCATATTGACTTCATACTTGCACACCTCAAGCACAAACCCGCTTGTTCCAATCCTGTGGGCACCTACGACATGTTCATCTCCAGTCTGGCTTTATTTAGTTCAACAGGAGTAAATGAGACGTACTGAGTCCCCTCATAACTTAATTTCAATTCACTCATTGTGGTATGAAGGATCTCACCTGAACTCTCTTTTGTAAGTTCTAGTCCTAGAGTATCAAAACTGAAGTCAGTAAATCATACACTAAGTCACTGACACTTATTTCCAATTATACAGAAATACTTATTTCATGGCCCTAGAAAGATATACTTTTCTGTCTCTTATGAGGCGCAAGAACTAAATTCCCTGTGGGACTTCGTTCTGCAACTGACAAATATACAGATGAACTTTGACAACAGTTAACAGCAAATGAGCTACAGCTCACTGTATCAATACAGGATAATTTTACACTGACAAAACTGTCGACCAGTTAAGTAGCATATGTTCCAAACTAGATTGATATAAAATTAATGCTCCAGGACTGTGCAGAAGCTTGATGTTCCCTGTGTCCCATTTTGTCGTTTAATTTTAGATAATAATTACATAATACATCATTCCTTAATGTAGCCAAATATGAAACAAAGAATATTGATGACCTGTATTTATTTTGCAGATGTTAATACAGCACAGAAATCTTTCATCCTTGAGCAGTATCACATTTTTCCCATGCAACATGAAACTTAGCTGTTTGTGCTGGTGGTTTTGCTTAGTTCATAAAAGATGCAGTAATGGATGGGCCTGAATTCAGTCTATCCAAGTTTCAAGCTAAACACTGGACATGAGACAGTAAGGCATAGAAAGTCCCTGAACGAGATCAGATAATTAAAATGTAAATAGGGAGACAACCACTCCTCCCGAAGGCTGCTTACACAAAATGTTAGGTGCCTGCACACCGACAACTTCCACGCAAAAGACGTATGTTCTGAATGCCTTCCTAAATGTGGTGACCCTACATGCTTTCTCTGCAAAGTTTAAGTTATCTGTGAGAGGAGGTGGAAAAATCTCTCTTTTATTTAAAAATATTGAAGACATACATGTTTTAATCATGTTCCAACAAAAATGGAATTTAAAAAAAATTATGTTATGTGCAGTCTTAATAAGAAAATAAAATGTATTTTCATGTGTTTGTTTGCTAATTGCTACATCATATTTAATCTCAGTCACTTAAGAGTATTCTATCTATCCTTAAAATGGCAGTACTCAAGCATTAGTAGCTCATACACTAAGGAAAGGCTTAGCAAGTATAAGAATATTTAGTGTTTTATTTAAAGACATCTGTTAAGGAGAAAAGAAGTATTTCATTTTCTACTGAACAAATGAAAAGCTCCCATGGGACAAGTGGTTGCAATTCATCAGGACATGTGCATGGTGCTTCAAGATTTCTGTCATATGCACACAGTGCTGCGCTATTTCTCTGCCTCTGATACTGCAAGACAACTGTCAACACAATCTTTTCAAGGAAACTTCTACTAGCAGTGCATCTAGATAGCAGCCACTTCAGAGGCTGGCATGTCCCTAAAAATGTACAGGCAGTGTTCTTAGCATTTACCTGAATAATTAACATAGCCCTAGGCTAGCTATTCTGTAGCAGGTGTGAAATTGAATCTCTTTAGTTTCTGGTCTGGAATGACATTATCAGGTAAATTTACTTAAAAGAAAAAAACTAACAAAACAAACAAAACCACCAAAAAACCCCAAACCAAAACCAGAACAAACCACTGAAAACCACCAACAGTCAAAATCAATTGCTTATCCTGCTTACCAGCTCCTCACGAAGTTGGGCTATGAGTTCATCTCTCTCCTTCAGCTGCAGCTTCAGCACTGAGCATTCATCTTTTATTCCATCCTATAAAAAACATCAAAAGAGATGTTATAATAGGCTTAGCACTTTTACTTTGCTCTTGACAAGAAAAGACTGTTTCACATAGAGTGAGATAATTACATTCAAGTAATGAAACTCAATTCTCCTTTGTCATGTGTTGTATTTTCAATAACATATTCTAAAGTTGCTGCATAAACAAATTAATGCATCCAAAGACATTACACAGAAGTGTGATTAGCTCCCTGCACAGAAGTCTATTTCATTGTTTTCTGCATCTTTTAAGCCTTTTTTACTAAAGATTCTATCAGATCATTCTTTTTCAGTTAAGGAACGATTATGAAGTGTTAAAATTTCACTCATACAAAACAGCATTAGAGAAATATCAATTTAGAAGCACTGTTGTGGAGCTCTTGATCTTGGAAAGGAAGAAAAAGAAAGTATAACAGACATCCACAGGAAAAGTAAAGCACCTTTCCCATGCATACATTTTTTTGTCTCATGTCAGCCAAAATAGCAGCAATTCTGGTACTAACTCGGTGGAGAAAAGAAAATAGATACTGCTTAGTGACCATCAACTAAAACTCAATTTGACTTGTATGAAAAATTAACCTAATAGCTAAGACTGTAGCCAAACCTAGGCTCATGAGGCAGTCTGCAAGCTGTCCCCAGGCAATTTCATGAGTTCATGTCAGTTTAAACACCTTTTTTTGGAGACAAAATGTTGATCAGACTTTTGTGTTGTTCTGATAAATATCTAGGAGGAGAAACTCAGATTAAATGATTGAACTGCTGAAGAATAAAACCCTGACAAATGAACCAGCCAACTAGCTGACTGTACAACTGTAAAGGAAGAATTGTATCTTTACATCCTTCTAGCACAGAGTCATATTTACAAAGTTTGGGAATTTTACTGGTTTGGAGTATCATTATTTAAAAACAAACAAACAAACCCCAAACAAACAGAAAACCCCAAAACAACAATGACAAAAAAACCTAAGCCATACAAACAAAAAAAAAAACCTCTGTTGGAAATACATTTACACAACACTTGTTTAAAAATGCTGAAATTGGACCTTTAGCTATCACATAAGTATAAAAGTGAAGAAATTCAGACCACAAAGAGCTTAGGGGTTCAAAAGGGTACAATGACCATGATAATCTTGAACTCTGTCATTGCTAATGACTCCAAATGAACTCACAAATATGAGGCAGAACAGTAAAGAATGTGAAGTCCATTTTCCTCAGTTAAATGTTTGGCTATAATAAATACCTTTCAAAATAATAATATTGTTCATCATCCATTCTAACAGAACTGGAAATAAACCCAAGATACTCACACATAAACCCCCAAATATTTACAACTGCAATGAAATGAGAGACGCTATTTCTGGCAGGTGGGTAATGGACCTGTTTACACATTACTTCAGTACTACGTACAGATCTCCTGAAAAACTCAAATTTAGGAAAAAGGCATAACTTGCACTACCTCTTTTAGAGAAACACAAAATTTTTCTTTTCTATATGGTATAGTGACATTTCACGCTTACTATCTACTAATAGATTGCTGTTTAGGAATGTTACCTGAAAATAAAATACTAGCACATCCCAGCATACAGCCCTCAGCACAGGATATGTTATTAGTATAAATTTAACATTTTTGTTAGCATAATACCTGCTTATAAAGATGTGTCTTAAAGTATCAAGACCTTTCCTATTATTTTTCTGAAAGTTAGGTATTTTAAAAAAAAAAGGCTTTGAAAATTATGTGGCATTAGCTATTGTACTCAATTTCTAGTTATATTATTCAGAGTTCTTTTGGTCAGCTTGGTTTCATACTGTTGTTATCTCCTGATTTTCCCCTTTTTAACTTAAAAAAAAGTTAGCAGAATATAGAGTGGAAGAAGGAAAACAGCAAGGTCCTATAGCCAAGACCTTTACAAAAAACAACTTAGAAAAAGCACACAGCATGCATGCTGTAATGTGTATGGTAACTACAGCAGGAAAGATTTCTGAGATGAGCGTTGGCACCAGGTATTGTCTAAGAAGAAACGCAGGCCTCCCTTGGCCTAGTGAGAGCCTGAAGAACAGTTTTGTCCCCCAGAGCTTTCAAAGACTTAAAAAGCATGCTGCATTTCTCATGGCAAAAAGCAGTCATGCACCCAGCTGGATTTTCGACCCCACACAAGGGACTGACCCCTTTTTCCCAGCACAGTTCCCCAGGCACTCAACTTCAATATTCCATGCAACAATGTCTCATACAATACAGACTGTAACTGTCATTACAGCTTGGAGAAAAAATATCCAAGGTAATTATTTTCTCTTGTCTTACCGCATATCAGAGAAACTCCGATTAACACTTGCCAGTGAGACATGACTCCTGTAAATCAAAATGCTGCATTACTAGCTCCTGTGCAGACCACGGCATCTTATGAAAAGCCCATACTGCAATTTCTGGGGTGACCCATTGTGCTGGTATACTTGAGACTATGAGGATTGGACCATCATCTTTCATGCTTCTGCTGCCAAAGAGAAGACTTCATCTGCACCCAAGCATCTCAGCAAGGAATGACCTTGCAACAGGATCTTTCTTGTAACCTGCTGTACAGGCACATCAGTGCCAATGTAGGAGTTAACCAGAATCATCTAGTAAAAGGGGAATGTTAGCAATGTCCCAGGTTTTACGTTACTGTTTAGTAAAAATAGCAGCAAATAATAAACACACTCTATATTCCATCTACTCTAAGCTACACCGTGTTTGAAAGCAGCAGAGCACTCTTTTTTCCTTGTTGAACACAGCATAGAATTGGGATTTTATTTTGGTGCGTGGTATCTGCACAGGTGTCATTTGTTCTGTGAATGTAAGACAAAGGGAGAAGACAAATCGTGCTTGCTGCTTCTCCTGATTCTATTATATTTTGAGGACATTTCTGCTATAATACCAACTGAGAACACAAATAGAAGAAAGAAATTAACATACTGGAATAAAAGAGAAAAGTAGTCAGCCTGGGTAATTTCAATATCCCATACATCTGTGTGAATGCAGCAGCAACAGAAATAAAAAAATGTTATAGAACCAACTGTTACCAAAACAATGAATACAGTTCTTCCAGAAAGTAA
>JANHGB010060470.1:0-21989 GCA_026283785.1 Coracopsis vasa
AGGGAAGAATCATGTCCCTTGTCGTGCTGGTCATGCTCCTTTTGATGCAGTCTAGGATACAGCTGACTTTCTGGGCTGCAAGTGCACATTGTGAGGTCGAGTCTTTCTCCTCAGGGCTGCTCTCAGTCTGTTCTCCATTCAGGCTGTAGTTGTGCTTGGGATTGCCTGGACCTGTGTGCAGGACCTTGCACTTGGCCTTGTTGAACTTCATGAGGTTTGCAAGATTTTCTCATTATATGAGAGCAAGAAGATAGTTGTCCAACAAAATCCTAATCCCTTCCTCACAAACATTGCCACAGCATGTCACAAAAGATGGTATTGCATCTAAAATTAGAAACAAATATAAACTGTGATGATTTTAACACTGAGCCTAACCTTGAGAAATGATAAGCACCTTCCAAGAGATACAGGAAAACTGATTCAAGTGTTCTCAGCAACATACAGTTTTTGGTTGCAGAATAGCAAATCAAAAGACAATAGTAAAATAAAAACAAAACAAAAAAAAAAAAACCAAAAAAAACAAGAAAGAAATTTAGAATAGATAGTGCAGGAAAACTGAGTAGAAAGTGGCAGGATTAGTGCTATCCATTTACATATAATACTTGGGAAATGTTTTTCTAAAGACTTACATGCTTTTAAAGTTCAATTCAAACTCTAAGCCTGTGGCTGACAGGACTAAACCTGCTTCAAATTATATTAAGCCCTGCAGGTTTGTGGGCTATTTGACCCACAGAAAAAATGACATATTGCATATTAAAGATAAGCCTTAAATGGCCTTATTTACTTTGGTATACCACCTGACAGAATCAATGAGATCACTAGCTATTTCTAAATTACCCCAGAACACAAAAGTGTGTGTGTATGTGTATGTTTGTGTGTAAATACAGTGAAATATGAAAAAATAACAAAGCCAAAACTGTGCAGCTAAGATACTTCCTAACTCCTGCTACTTTGCAATTTATTCAACTACAGTTCACATTGTTTTCTGTTGTCATCCCACTTCAAATGCAAACCTTCCACGCATCTCAGTAACTAACCCCATTTGTGAATTACTCGGTATGGTCAATATGCCAGGTTAAAAAATTATTGTAATCATTTACAAGAGCAATGTCATGAATCAAGGAAGACTGGTATGTCAATCTAAACTTAAATCATTAACAGTATCCATTTTAATGCAAGTTACCTTGTCTACAGCTCTTTGGAACAAAATGTGATTTATTTCCATTAGTATCATCTTTGATAATACCCAGCTTTGTGATACTAACTCACTTTGATACTTTTCCTGAAGAAACATACAGTTGGACTAGCAAATTCATGCGCATGTTCATGCATATGCTCTGCCAGGGGAAAGTTTTTACCCCTCATTGGCTGCAGGAGTCTCTTGCCGTTTTGCTTCTGCCTCCAGTATCCATCGCCAGATGTATTCCTTCTTGTCTTTACCTCAGTTCTACTGAAAGGGAGTTGCGGTATTTATTTGAGTTTTGACTAATACTTGACTATTGTGAATCTGTATCCACTTCACATTCTCTTTCACTATTTTCTTAAAAAATATGCTGCTGAAGGACATGGGGTTTTTTAGTTCTCTTTCTGAGTTATGAGTCAACTTGACTTAGCAATTGTCACCTCAGCACTACGATTTTTCGCTTATAGCACACAGCTCTCTTCACCCATCACAAATTTTTTCTATTTCTCAGAGGCTCTCTGCCTGCCTGCCTAGGCTCAATATCTTTATGGTAGTTATTTATCTGTTTACATCCAGTGCTTCTTTTTGAAAATCTTTCCATGTCACTTCTGATACAAACTATTAATGATAAAAACAGCTTTGTGAGCCTCCCCTGCATTCAAGCCTTATATTCTCCAGTCTGGTCTCACAAAAATTACCTGCCTTATTTTATCACAGTTAAGCTTTTCAATTTATTAGTCTTACTTGTCTTATTTGTGCTTGTCTAGCCACTTAAACGGGATTAGTTCATGGTCATTTGATCCACAGTTATTTTCTATAATGTCATCTCACTGCTTGCCTAAATCAAGTCTAATGAAATATTGCCTCTTGTTGTTTCAGTGATTATTTAGTGAAAAGCTGTTGGTTATTGCACATTTGAACATCTCAGCCACTATTAGCACTCTTTTCTCTGTTCTTTTAGCTTTCTTGTTAAAGTCACCCAAATTTACATTGTCCATGCTCAGATTTGATGTTGGGGTCTACAACTATGTTTATAGTACCCCCCTAGCAGAACTTTTCTTGCAAGCTATCTTAAAATGGACAGTGAACCAAACAGCTTCTTTTTTAGTCAGTTTTATCACAATGATATATTTGATTTTCTCCTTAGCCAGACTAAAACCAGATAAAATTATTTCTACTCATGGCCTCAAAAAGATACATTTGGGTGGAAGCCAAGAAAAGAAAGTATTGTCTGCATAGATGAATCAGTCTTAATAATTTATTATTCTAAGAAAGAGAGCTTAAAGCTAAAACCTTTCAGCATTTTTAACATTTAGTGCTAAGGTTCCATATAATATGACTATAAACTATATATAAGGTTGCCAAAGTAACTAATAATTTTAGAAGAATATATATATATAAATTCAATTTATATCGGTGGTAATCCAATGGAAGTTCACACTTTGGGAAAAAAATATTTTTCAGATAGAACTGAAACACTTTATTTTTCAGGTACTATTTTACAGTAACCCGTCCTGCATAAATTTTGTATTCCAACAGAATTTTTTTTCTTGGAGAAATGGCAGAACATTTACTTTTGCATTTATGTTAAAATCATGGCTGTCAGTGATCAAGGAAGGAATACATAAGTCTCAATTTTAATTACCAAGGTAAAACAAAGCAACCCTTATTTCAGTTGTAACTGTACTACTTTGAAAGCTGCAGCTGACTGATATCTTACTACTCTCCTCTATCAGAAGCTGAACATTCCTACAATAACAAACAATTGAGCTTACTTTTCTTGAAAGTCATAAGCATTCCAAGTGTACAATCTAGGTCTCAGTATAATAGTTGTGCTGTTTATTTTAACCCCCAGAGATCTCTGCTCAATTCCATCTCTTAGGTGCCTTTCTCTGAATCCTTGAAAGAAAAGTAAATATAAGTTTTTGTGTTCCAAAGGCACTTATGTTACATCATGTGTCTGTATAATTAACTTTTTTTATAGATACTCTTTTTTTCCAAAGGTCTGCTTTCTCTCACTATTTAAGAGAGTGGCACCCAGCTGGCAGTTGCAGTGAACAATCATAAGGTCTTTCAGCACTCCCATTAAGACCTGCCTATTTGAGTATTTTATAATGTGTCCCTTTTTATTCACATTGGGTTAAACCTTGGCAAGCGGGTCCCCAACTTAGGAGTAAATTGTTTGTACAGAATCTAGTTGTTTCTCAGCAAGAGTTATGCAAAAAATCACAGCTCCTGAGGTCCATTTCTACCTCACAGGGGAGCCAGAGAGCAGCTAGGCATTACTTAAATCTTGGTTTAAGACACGTATGCCCTTGGTCCCTCTAATTTCTGTCCTGTCTGCTCTGTCTTTTCTTTCTGTGGGAGCTTAAGTGACAGACATTTCTTTCCATATCAGACTGTTTGGAGAACAGCCACATTATTCTAAACCAACGTATAGCCATTTTGTCAGAAACAAGAGCGACCCCAAGAATTATCTATTAAGTTTAACCTGAAGTTAGATTCAAGACTAGATTGATCAGCGGTTCAGCTGAAGACGTGGGACACCCAGTAATGGCCCTGGTGAGGGCATAGAGTTCATTTCCAAGAAGGCTCACCCCTGCCCTCAGTTCACCCTTTGGGTACAAGGCAGGGGAGCACCCAGGCTCACAGCTCCTCCAGACGTCTCCTGCAACAGGCTGCAGACCACCAGTAAAACACTTCATGATCAGATGTGACATAAATCCTGCTGTATGTCTTAGCCTGGACCACATTTACTCAGTGTAATATCAACTCTCTGTTTCCAAATAGGCTAGATTATATTTATAAGATAAATGTATTTTGATTCCAACAGTTCTTTTAAATTATAATTTGAAGCTTCTTGAAGCAGGCATTACACTGCCTTCTCTTTAAAATGTATTGATTGTATTTTAAACACACTATACCCTATTCAAAGAGGAATATAACAGCCTACCATCACAGTTCTTCTTCCCACTGTTGTTTCTAGCAACATAAACAACAGATATATTTGGAGTCCGGGTTGTTTTGTTGCTATTTTTTCCCATCTTAATTATGCAAACCACTTCCATTTCAATTGAAATGGAGATTATTTTCTGAGTACTAACAGAAACCTAAGGTATTGCCTAATCCTATTAGTGGAGTCATCTTTTCTTATGTGTAGTTCATCATGGAAATTTCAGGGGCTCTCTAGTGTCCCGTTAGCCATGTCTACAAATGACAGTAGCCTCAATAGTCCATATCTAACACTAAATTGTCTTGAGCAGCTAAGCTGGTATGTTCCTCTGTATTTGACTGAGTTGCTCCTTTGTTACCTTAATTGTAAGTGACTTAGTTTAATTTTCCCAGTTCAACAGTGTTAACAGATGGATAAAGTTCTTATATTCCCTATGTATCCCACTATGTGAAGCTTAATTCTTTCTGTGAATTGGTATATAAAACCAATTTTTTAAAAAAATGCAATCAATGGTTTACAATTACTTCCTCTACTGCAATGCTTTAAACCTTTGCCCTTTGTAAATCTTGATATGACATCACTGTGTCCTCAACTAAGTAAATGGAATTCTTATCTCTTTATGCCCCTTCTGTCTGTACAAATATCGTTCATTATATGAAGAAGTAGCATAAGAAAAATTATATGTTTTTCTTCCTATTTTCCTGTTTGATGTAAACTTTAAAAAATGCTTTGATCAGCAGTGCTGGGAAACTAATTCTTACATGTTTACTCACTGCAGGTGAGTGCCAAATAAAGGAAAGGATGGTAAAATTTAGTTTCAAATACTACAGTATAGACTGTAACTCTCTATAACATCTCAAACTGTTCAACATCCACAAAGGGCAAATACCAGTTAGGTCATCTTGTTCGTAGCTGTGACAGTTTAAAATTAAAGCCAACACTGTGCACACAATTTTTTATAAAATTTAGTTTCAGATGACTAAAGCATTTAAGTTTTTGCAGTTTGCTATGAAAAATGTTATGCAGAAGAGTAGATCTCAATTTTAGAATGTGTCTTCCAGAGGCTTTAATCTTTCTCCACTTTATTCCCCCCGTCTTAGCCAATAACTATTTCAGGGCTGCCCCCAGACATGGCCCTCCCTTTGCCTGACCTATTTGCATGCTAGACACAAAAAAAGATGAGATATGCTGGAATGCAGACACACACCCAGCACCTGCTGCCAAGGCAACAGGAACAGGATGCATTTTCTAATGTTTCAGATAAAGAAGGGATGGCATTTCAGTCTTGCCAACACCCACCGTTTCCCTCAGGAGAGGCCAACACTGCCAGTAGATCTAGAAGTCACCTACGATAAACACTTCACACTTGGCTTACCTTGAGTTTGTCTGACTGAGGCAAGTACAAAGTGTGACTTTCAACAATGCTATTTAGAAGCTGGACTCTGGGCACTTCCTTCCACCCTTATATACATATTACCATCAAGGCAGCCACCGTGGCTTCTTCCTGCATCATGACCACAGAAGACATAATCTGATCCTTATGGTATGTGTCTTCCATGTAACATTGGCACATGTATTCGGCCACTTGTGATATTATTTAATTTTAGCTCTTTGATCAGATTTGTACACTTATGCAAATGTTATCCTAAAAGGCAATAGTTCAATAGCAGGTAGTTACTCACAACCTGTGCACTAAACTATTTGCATGCAAATCTAGAAAAGGATGAATAAGTCCCTAGCTGTGGACAGACAAATGGAAAAAAAAAATGGGGCAAATTCAGTTAAATAATGGTATTATCTCAAAATATCTCTGAATTAAGTGAGTTGGAAAGTGTCACGTCACAGCATACAACTCTGATGCTGGGCATAGAAAACTCGTGCCTTTACCTTCCTGCAGGACTCCATGTCCCAGCAGAAGAATAGCTGGGGATATTCTCAGGAACACCACAGCACAGGAAAGAATCTGTTAATTGTCCTTTGGAAGCCTTTTTCATACACAGGAAGGGAGTGCCGTGTCCATTTAGAAAGAAATGTATGCACTGGGAGCATAACACTTTCTGTGAGAAGTCATAGGAGTCTGGCACTGCAGGAAACCTTATGCAGCCAGCTCATACAGTGTCAGATACCATCTTTGGTCAGCCTTTCAGATATCCTAGCAGTTCATCAGAAAACAAGTGGAAAATCACTCTGTGCACCTCCCTAAATGTACATTAAGTCTACATATGCTGCTGGGGCATGCATACTGAAGGAGCTCAAAGCCTGCTGAGCCAAAGCTGCTGTAGCATGCAAGGGGAGAGGTTGCACACTGGCACTCTCACCCGAGACAGTAGACCTAAGCACGATAAGATGCTTTGTCTTGCAGCCCTCTGAGATCTCCCATGTGCCTAAAAAAGTACTAGTGATGAAGATGAAAACTTTCAAGCTAGGCTACAGAGTCAGACCCAAAACAACACTAGAGACCAAAATGATTGAAAATGTACACGGTGTATAAGCGACAGGCTGCATATTGTTACCACAGGTGTCCAAATCTCTAATGATGAACCAGAATTAGATTGTCTCACCCTCTCTAAAATCAGTTATATAAATCAGGTGTAACATTTACCATAAATATCATTTGCACATTTATAGATGGTATTTATTAGGCAGACCGCTATTTTGATCAAGACAATTTGAATTTTTTCATTTTCTATAAACCTGATTTAGTTGGTTAAATAACAGTAGTTGATGCATCATGGAGGTAATGTTTGATTATCTTTTTTAGTAAACCACATCATATGGAAAACTGTAGTGGTTTTGGAAAGACTGAGGCAATGCTATAGGAAGTATTTCTAAAAGTTTGAAAAGTTGTTCCAAAATGTAAGTTATATTTATTTGTGATAAAAAGTCCTTACTGATCCTCTGTCCCCAAGCAGTTTGTAAAAAGAATATGTAGTTTTACATAACTATAGGCACCATGAGGCAATTTTTTGAAAGTTTGTTTAAATGAAATTATAGTTCTAGGCAATTTTTAAGAGGCTGTGAAATAGAAAATCCTGGCACTTCACGCTTGCTCTGTTGCATTTTAAATCTACAGAACTATCCAAACAGTCTACATAAATGTATTAAATTTGTGAAGATAATTGGATTTACTGGAAATGCAATTATATATCTGCATATTCAGGTATTTTATGTTCTCTGACAGTTGTTTTTCAGCCACAGCATTTTCATTTTACTTAACCACTTACATGAACGTTTCATTTAAGATAGCAAATAATAAAGGTGTGTGTTTGGCTTTCATGCAAAGAAAATCCTTCTGAAATATATCTCACCATACCTTGAATCTCTAGATCTTCACAGCTCATATATGCCCTTGTCCAAGTTTATATCATCTAAACAGCAAGCGGCTATTCGACTCCACCCATTCAAAAACTTTCCAACAGCTCTTAGCAAGTGAAGTTTTATTCCGAAATCTTTTCTTTCTCCTTGTATCCAACAAAAGCATTTCAATATTACAGCAGACAAAGCTTCTCTTGTGAACTGGCCTCACTTCCACAAAACATTAAGCACGAGATTAATTTTCAATGCATTTTTTAAATTTAAGATCGACATATATCCCCATATGATATATATACAGCTGATATTTCACATATGTGAAAGTAAATGCATGTTGAAATGCATTGCCAAATATGAATGGGTGTCCTGTGTGCTGAAAGACAAGCATATGCTTAACTGTTTGGACATTTTTGAAGATCAGTGGAGTTTTGTTCTATGTTTGTTTGTTTGGGTTTTTTTTTAAACAAATCCCATTAAGAAACCATAAAGAGCTTTTAAAACTGATAATTCTGATGGTTTTATGAAGGTTTTCTATTCATTAAGTGCTTTGGATCATGTTTTTACAAATGAACGTTAATGCTTATATCATATTTTTATATTACCTAGATGAATTACTTTTTTAAAGTACATGACTTCATGAAGAAATGTCTTTGATTTAACTGAGCTAAATTATAACCTTTCCTTTTCTTGATTTTATGTATAGAAAGAGTAATTTAATTTCCTGCTCTTTTGTTGTTTCCTTCGTTCACTTAAGTTATTACCATTGTGCTTTTACTTGTATTTGCATAAAATTTACCCTTAATATGAGGCAAATAATGAAAATTCCCCCCGAGCATCATGCTTTTTTAGTTAATTAAAGCTGATAGTTCCGCAGACAGTAGATACTAAAAGTTACACTCTTCTCTACAAGTTCAGATAACAATTCAATGTGTTCCAGTTGATGTGCCTAAGCTCTATAATTATCATTTACACTTCTTCTTCCAGAAGAAAGACAGTAGTTTCTGATCAGAAGACTGTGTGCCCAAGAAAATTCCAAGAAAATTCCAAATGCGATATTATATTAAGGAGAACATTTAAGCAGTAAGTAAGTAATATATAAAGAAGCTGGGGGGTAAAAACTATGTCTGCAAAAAGAATTACAACACAAAATTTCAAGCAAGGCTCTTTTATGCTATATTCTTTGCAGATAACCATATTATGTCCTGCACCTCTTCATCATAGCTATTCACCTTTTGCTCACTGAGCTGAGCAGTATACAACTGCCCTGCTATTTTGTACAACAAATACAAGTGCTGTTACTATTATTATTTTTCCTGTTACCATTATAATACAATGCTATGTGCTCTCTTTCTAGCCCATATCAAATTGTCCCTTTGTAAGCCAATAAAGAGATGATGGGACATTCAACCTGTTCCTCTTCCTCCTTCTCAAATCACACTTCTTGAATGGCAGTCAAGTAATTAAATAACTGTGCTAGTGTTTACATAAAATTTATAGAGATTGATTAGGATATTTTTTTTTCTTGTGAGATATTCAAAACATCTAAATACAGGTAGAAGAGCAGGCAACACTAAGCAATAATCATTTGCACCAAGCAGTGTGGGAAAATGTCCCAAAATCTTGGGCTTTTTTTTTAGTTTCATTTTTTATGTTGGTGATATATAAAAACCAAGATCTCATAGTACTAGCAATTGTATAAAGTTTATACAGGTGTCTTTTCAAAAAGGACAGATCGTATCCAAGCCAAGAGTCAAAACTTAACTCAAATTCTCTTTCTAGCTAACTGTGGGCTTTTCCTGATGCAAAAAATGCATCCAGTCTCACATCACCTAAAATATTTGCTCAGCTCAAGAATTACCCAAAACCCAGATTTATTTTCAGCACATTACGTTGAGTCACACAGTAGAGATTACCCTGCATGAAGAATTTGCATCTATTGCTACAATAATCAAAATTATTAATACATTTTCACTATTACCTGATTTCCTTCAAGTTAGTGTTTGTTTCTGGTTCCTCTATACCAACATAAATAAGCATAGTTGAAAAGACTGTGCCAAAGCTACAGTTTTATACTTGCATTTCTTGAGCAACTTTTACATTTGCCCTGATATCTAAGGGGGATTTCTCCCCAGGTTCTATACGTACATTGCCTTTCAGAAGTATCTGTTTGCTTTTTTTGGTTTCCAGGATCACCCTAAGCATTTTAACAGTTACACTGCTCAGTCCATGCCTTGAAGTAAGACAACAAGTGTTGCTGGTCCCGTTTCACATCATGGAACATTTTAACTGTTAGCAGTTAAGATCATCTTCCTTATCTCCCGTATCCTCCCCTCCTCACTTAAAACACCATACTTTCCCTGCTGCCTGTACAGCAGTCTTTATGTGAAGCTCCTCCCTGAGCATTAGATCCAAGTTTCTAAACAGAAGGAACCTTCTGACCTTTTCCAGAAGCTCACAGCTCACAGACACCAGAAGAGCCATAAGTCACCCAAATCTGGCAGTAAATTTGACTGCTTGTCTATTTTTGATCTCTCTCTTGCGCTTTCATATTTCATTGTGTCTCTTGGTGGTCATGGCTGTATATATTTATGTAGTGGCGTAGCCTCTTGTGTGCTCTTGATAAAGAGTCCAGTGTCTCAACACAAAGATTTCATTGGCATTTGTACAGAGATGTTAAATAACCACAGACAAGCTATAGGTGAGGGCTTCCAGAGCTCACGAGGTTGCGTGATCCCAGGTGTGATTACCTTTAACATGGCAGTGAGCCATACAAAATAGATACTGCTGTAGTCTAGCCCACAGTCTACAATAGCCTGGTGATGAAGCAGGCAGGAATGCAGTCTTACTCCTGACAGCTTCCTTCCTGCCCATGAACGTGCCTCAGAGATTGCAGAGAGTGAATGATGAAGGGAGCCAAAAGAAGGTGACTAATCCCTGCTGCTATTAAGTGCTAGTTGTGATGTTTTGATTTCCAGTCATGATCAATAAGTCTAAGGAAGGGGTTAGTATAAGGGTCACTGTTTTCCTTCATTCTCTGAAGAGGCACAAGATAAATTGTAAACATGCTGTATTTATTCATTTCTTTTTACCTCACAGCAGTAGCTAATGATCCCAGTAAGCAACACATTTAATAAAACTATTTGGTACAACAGTTTGCACCTGTGTTAATTTACAGGATTTGCAAAAAACAGGGACAAGTGCTGGCAGCTAGAAAAATGTGAGTGAGATCCAGCCATATCCATCCTGGATAAGCTTCCCTCTCACCACTCTCACCTGACAGTAGACAATGCTCCACATGCAGCTGAGTGTTTTCAAAGGGTTTACAAACGTTTCACTCCTGAGTAAAACCTACCTTCCACAATTATCTGAATCATTCTGTTTTGTCTGAAAAGAAACCACTTACCATTATTTTAAATGTATTTCTAACACCTTTCCTAGCAAGCAGCACTGCCAAAAATCTTGCTGGCCCACCCACAGACCACTGCTTCTATTACAATGAATTCAATGAACAGGCATAGCAGTGCTTGGATGGACCCTTATGAAGTTCATAATAAATTGAAAGGCTTAGATAAGGATGTGACATAAAATAGTCACCTGTTTTTTTAGAGCCACATATGTGGCAGACATGTTTGGTTATATGGGGAATACACGGCAGGTTCCTTTTTCCAGTGGCCAGAGTCCTGACATAATAACATGGAACAAGTTAAACAAATGTCAGAGCCCAAAATCCACTAACATAATCATAGTCAATTATTGTTATTTACTGTGATAGTGATAAAAGTAAACAAGATCTAAACTCCATACACACAGCTGAGAGGGGTGGGCAGGACATAAGCCAGTCTGGGCAGTGGCATCTCCAACTGGGAAGCAACTGTCGAGGTCATTTACAATGGAAACCTCTAAGTATCATGAAAAACATTTCCATTACAATGAAGAGCAGGGAAGATTTATAATGGAAATCTGTACCTGTGGTTCCTTAGGTAAGCTGTCTCTTTTGCTGAATATCTCAGGCAGTTTTCACCCTGCTTGAATAACCTGCAATTATTTGCTTAATCAGCTGTTCTGTTCACTGAGTCTGGACACCTGGTTAGGAAAAGGAACTTCCATCCTATGATTTAGATCACAAATCAGGGTAAAAGCAACTGCTGAATTTCAGACATGCTGCATGCAACTGTACGAGTTTCCACAAACCAGATAGACTTGTTTAGAATCGTTTGGCTAACAAATTTAAAAAAATTAGTTCCAGAAAACATTTTATCAGGAAAATTCCTGATAAAAAATTCTATTTTATCAGGAAAATCACTGGTACTTCATGAGAGTTCAAGAACAGGAGAAGGAGCCAACCATTATTTTGTACAGATACAGAGGTCCTCAGCTCAGGATAACTGAGCTTTGAATGGAAGTACAAATTTCAGACAGGTTCTTCTAAGAGAAACTTCCACAGGTCACACAATGCATCTCAAAGCCTGGCAACAGCCCTCTGCCTTCTTACCTTTTCAAAAACTTCTTTTTTATTTTTTTTGTGTCCAATTCTGCAGTTTTAAAAAGGAACAATGCAACTCCCTCAAATACATAAAGAGAGTCCATATCCAGCATGGTATGTAACGATTCAAACACATCTGTCTTTTTAATTCTCACCCTACAGAAGGAAAAGACAGATGCAGTAGACTGTAAAGGTAAGATTTAGTTGGATTTGATTAAAGGAACCTCTTAAGTAATCAAGAACCTTTCCCCTCCAATGCAAACATGAACTATGTCCTCTCATACAATAGTGATCCCAACAGGGACTTCCTGAGGATGTTGTTTCAGCATTTTCATGTCTTCATGAGCCTGCCTGCAATCGTACAGGTTGCTGCAACATGGTGGGATTTCTTCAATATGTGTCGCCCCGTGGTACCCACTGGGCAGCACAGCACAGGGTAGATACTCCCAAGAGAGAAGAGAAGGTATGCCTTGTTTGTATGTCACCACAGTCAAGTAGATTCATAGGTTTCTAATGCCAGAAGGCAGTGTTATCATCACACCCTATTTCACATTTCTCTGTTTGCAGGTAAAGGAACATTTGAGCAAGACTGAAACAGGACAGCATAAGACGAAACAGATATTTTCGTTCCTCATAAAGACAGTATTGAACAGAAATGTCAAGCTAGGACCTTGTTTTTCTGACATAACAAGAGATGATTATAGGACTTTGGTCTCACTCTGTAACCTCCATATAGGTTTTAGCAATTTTTCTATCCTGAGGTAATAAGCTCTCTGTGTATAACAGAAGCACTTCTCTATTTCAGGAACAGACCCTGTGTTCCTGAAATCTATAAGGATCACTAACAAAAGCACCTACTTCTTCATTCCCATGGAATATTCAATGGATGATTACAGAAAAACAGCATTTCAATAGTTTGTGGAGTGTTAACTGACTGAGTTTCTCCAAAATGCAAACAAAGTCCTAGTAAACAGAGATACATAAAGGCTACTGGATGGGCACTAGACTCCCTAGGAGCCTTGATATGTAAGATACTAATTTATAACACAGGTGTTATTTGTGGGAAGACACAGTATAAACAAGCAATCTGAGCAAACACAGCCATGGCACATGGCCGGGGATATGCACTGCCAATGGGCTGGTAGGTGAGCTGCAGCTCTTTCAACCCCCTTTTCCTCCCTACCCTGCCCATAAATCCTTTCCTCCTCCACTGCAACAGATGCTATGAAACAGCTCTGCTTCAGCTAGCAGGGAAGTCATAGCCCCAGAACATAACTGCTTCCCTCTTTCTTTGAGGCATAGTGGGATGCACAATTTCCAAAAAAGACATCTTTACAAGAGACTCTGTAGCATATTAACATATGTATAAATCTCCATATAAATGTGTGTATATATATCTCCCAAACAATTTTCCATTCACTCAGAAATACTGCAGGTACATATATATTTGTATACACACTCACACAGCTGCACTATCCAGATCACATTTAGAGCTTAAATATACTGGCAGGAGAATTTAGTCCTTCAACAACACACTCTGTTATTTTATCAGCACTATGTTTAAATCATGTTTGAAGTATGCTACATGAGGTTACCACACAGCAGAGGACTCAGGCCTGTCTTATTGCCATAAGTGAAAGACGACTGCTTGTGGGTGCAAAGGAGGAGGCTGATTACATTTGGATGTATGCAAGAAGGGCTAAATTCAGGGAAAGGCCTAGATCAACAAGCATCAGCTTGCAGTCTCTCTTGGTGAAGGCCAGAAATTACTCTTACCTGTAGGAAAGTAAAGTCTAATGAACACTTGCAATATAATAGTAAAACTTCAATTCACTTAAATGAAAGTACCTGACTATAAAAAGTAATTTATTACATACTATAAAAGAGAAAAGGTAATTATAGACAGAATGCAAGAAAATGACATCATATGCGGGCTGAAAATTGCTATACTGTAACTAAGGTAAACCCTCATTTATGTATTTATCTAGGGAGGTTCCAAACTATGATGGCTACTTTGGAAAACCATTGTGCTCTGTGCACAGTAAAATGGAATTTACCCGCCGGTGAATAGGAGAATAGAATGTTATCAGTAGAGATGCTTTATTTTTAACTTGGGAATAGTGTTATTTTTCCAAATTAAAAACCTGATCCTGCAAACATTATCTCCCCTGCCCATGAGCAAATTTACTGATGTTTAAAAGATTTCTAAGTTGTGCTTTCTCTCAAATAGTCCAAGAGCAAAGTAACAGGACTTTGATTTCAACATGAGGATTTACAAGATAATCTGAGTAAAATATCTTTTAATCTTTGTTTGGGTGGTTATCAAATTTTTTTATTTGGACTCTGTATTATTCATGGAGGTCACTGAACATCACAAATGATACTATCTCTGATTCCTCTCTCTCTGGAACCATTTAACCTGAAGACTGTGAAGTAGAAAACAGTGAATTATATTCTGTCCTTCTGACCTTTAGGTTAAGCCAAGTCTGTTTGCAGCTTCATCAATGAAGCAGTCACAGTTATATCACCTTCTCTTCAAAAGGCTGCTAAGCACTGAATTTATGCAGTGGTATTAAAAGAGCAAATCTGAACAAATTATACTGGTCTCAAACGCATGTTCTTGCTGCATATAGCAAGCCTGATCCAATGCCCACTGAAGTCACTTGGGATCACATTTACCTCTTTTAACCTTAGACAGTTAAAGCAGAGAGATCTACACCTCAGCCAAATCTTTGTCTTTACAGTCAATAGAAGAATATAGACCCTTTAGGGTGTGTCTCATCTGACCAGGTTTGGATTTCTACATGAGGATGGAATAAATCACACTCTTGGAGCTCCTCTTTCTTTCCATTGATTATAAAGTGATCATAGCATAACTCTAATGACTGCTCTATGGACATCTATAGTTAAATAAGGAGATCTGGAATCTCTGAGTCCCAAAGGGATTTGGTTTTTTTTCACTTCCTACGAAGTAGCACCATGGTGCAAGTGTGGATCAAGACGTGAATTTTCAGTCTCTGCAGTTGTACCTGTGATGAGGAAAACTTTCAAATGGAGGAAAACTTTCACCTGGAGGAGGAAAGCAATCCCCACTTCCTGCCTGAGAAACTCTGAGTGCCCCAGTGTGCATCTTCTGTGTTACACAAACCTCTGGAGATAGAGAGCAAAGTGTGTGTTTATTTTAATTAATTAAAATGTATTAAGTGTAAGCTCCAAATTGCCATACACTAGGTCAGAAAACACAGTATTCTCATTTTACACCGGAGAAAAAACACGATGCTGTCTCATGCAAACCCCACACATAAGCTCCTCAGCCAGGACCTGTCACAGCAGCTGGGGAAATCTGAAGTGATTGCAGAGTTGTGCCCTACCTCTGCGCAGAAAGTGACACTTTGGGGTTTTCAGTGATCCTCCACAGTACTGTCTGGCAGATAAGGACTGATGGGCAACAAACAGGCTGACCATGGCCAACACAGGGCAAAGAAGGGTATATACGTACCAGCAGTCATTGAAGGGCATGATGATTTCATGGGTTTGCTCCAAGGCCTGTGAGTGTCTAAAACTCACTCTGGTGTGAATTTGCAGAGAAGTATCTGTTCTGTATGAACAGCTTTCACCACCCTTGCATTTTCTACTTGCAGCTTTTCAGATGCAATTCTAAGTTGTCCGCAGTGTATCTAATGTAATTCAGAGACTGGGCACTGCGAGAGATGGGTAAAAGCCTTTCCCTTTTGTTCTAGCTCTGCTTCTGCTGAAGGAAACTGAAAAAACATATTAAGGTAATTGAGAACAGAGTTAATCCTCTCCTGTTTTGTTGTGTGAACTGCCAGAAGACACTAAATACAAATTTAACACTGTAACATGAGGCATTCTTTCTCATACTTACTATTAAAAAAGTTAATTTGGTTTTATAACAATGATTTGATTTCTTATTTTAATTACTGACATTTTCTTATTATGAAACCTGAGAGGGAAAGATTCTAAGTCAGGAGTTATGCCTGAGTAAAACGTACAAGATTTGGCTTAGTGTACAGCTTCTGTAAATGAAAAGTTGGCTTGTTTTTCACAGATGTATGTAACACTCTGTGTATAACAAAAATGGTTTAAAAATAAAAGGAAATAAGCCAAGAAGGAGAAAAAAGAGCTTGACTTTCCAGTAGTGTACTTCCAAGTGTTTGCATAAATACTTAATGCTTCCAGCTCTGCACTCCCAAGAATTCATAAACAAGATAACTGTTTTTTTTATGAAAGAATAACATGGGTCTAAAAGACTATATAATGAGACGCAGCTTCCTTTGCAAAAATTGCTAAAATTCTAATTGCTAACATAGTACCTGCCCTAAAGGAAGGCACATATTTAAGTGCATTAATTATAATATGTTGTCTGTATTATCTAAGAAACAGACATTTTTTTCTCCTTCAGAAGATGCTAATCAGGTCCTGTGGCAGATTTGTTTGAGAGTACAAGCTTTTATGCTTTAATTTAAAATAAATTATGAGAAGCAATTTTAATTCTCTTATTTTCTTTTTTGTTTGGTTGGTTTTTTGTTTGGCTGGTTTTTGTTCATTTGGTTTTTTTGTTTTTGCTATTATATTTCCCTTTCTGCTCCCAAAACCATTCCAGAGACAAAATTCCAATTTTTCTAAGTTCTGTTTGGAGTTTTATGCACAGAATATTCTCCAAGGATTCTCTACCAAACTACAGCATCTAAGAACAAGCAGGAATAATGCAGAAATCCACTGAATAGTAATGCTCATTTTTACTGATCGTATTAATTATCTGAAAAGTATGTTTCAGGTTCATTTCGTAACTTCCACAGTTTTTTGTTCTACATGAAGCTTGGCCTTGAGAAGATAAAGGTACCCTGGATCCCACAGAGAAGACAGAGGAAGAGTGGGGTAGCTGGATGCTGGGATCGGGCACTGAGGAACACATAGGGACAACTGGACAAAAAGGCAGCCTGAGGCTTGTAACCTCATGGTTGAAAGCTGGTGATCCTGCTAACTGGAAGGGACGTAAGGGGATTTACAACAGAAAGGGAAGTTTGTCTCTGTCTTTCCTCCACTCCACATTGCTTTATCTCACTTCTTTTTCTTCTGTCTCAGTGTTGTGCAGGTCAGTTCATTATCTGGCTGAGTTCAGCACATGGGAGAACTGGATAATGAGTATTTTGCACCTCCCATTCATATAGATCAGGTCAGTATTTCTGCATCTGACTTCCATCTCTTCTTGAACATGAACCTCACTCTCAAGTCTCCTTCACTCATGGTCCTGAAGCAGGTATTTACATTTAGCAGCAGCACTTCGGGTTCACTCTGCACAGAGTTAATTTAGGCAAGGATTCACAGGCAGACCAAATGCACTGAAAAGTTAGGTACACCAGCCATAATCTTTAATGAACAGACTTGCTGCTACACCACTGCTCTTCTGCAGTCATTCTCACCCTGCACTTTGTACCTTTCTCTGCAGAGCAGCATGGCCAAAATCTGATTGAAGTCGACAGAGTCATTTCAGGTTCAGACCACCATGTCTGAGCTGACAGTAATCCAACTGTCCTCTGCATTTAATATGGCCCTAGCTAAGATCACCTTGAGAAGCAGCACAGACAGGACTTTCTACGGAAGCTCTCCACCAGCAGTGCCTGCTCCTCCTCCAGCCACACAACACTTACCCAACACCTCTGATTCTGGGGTACACTTTCAATGCTGTTTAGTGGGGGCAAAACAATAAGGACAAAAATAGTGGTTGAAAGGTTTCTCTGCAAATCACACTGAGCATGTGTAGCTGTGGGGAAGGAGTGAGGATTGCTGATGACTGTCAATTAAAATCAAGGTGTTGAGTACTCAACAAAACCACCACAGGAATCCAGAAGGTGACAGTGTGGTGTTTCAGGGTGGTTCTGCTGCTGTTGTTGCTCTCAGCTTGTTTTTCTCAAATCCTGAACTGATTTTTTTTCCTTCTAGAAATTAAAAAGAATTCCTGAGCTAATGTGATGTTGAGTCACTGCAAAACAATACGTTCCCTTTATTCCAGGGCACATCTTGTGTTCAGAATAAAACGGTAACTAAAATAAAAATACTTTTATGCTATTCAGAAGAGGACTTTGTTAGGCAGCCAAGAATTTTCCCTCATTATTTCAGGCTGTCATTGAGCCTGACTTTGGTAATAATAATATTTTTATTATTTTGCATTAATAGGAAACATGAGCCAACACTAGCCAGATATATCTGAGATGAGTGATCGCAGCTCCCAGTACTGCACACATAGTTCACAGCAGCAGGAACACCCTCGACTTCCTCAGCACAGAGCACAATGCTAGTGCCTGCACAGAAAACCCCCTACCAGCCTATGGCAAGGCTTGGCAGGAGAGCACCCAGGGAAGAACACAGAAGATCCCATCCCAGAAAGAAATGCAGGGGCTCTACAAAGCAAGTCACAGGGGAAAGGAGCAGGTTTAGGAATACGGAGTACCCAGGAGATATCGGGGGTGCCAACCTCCTTTGAATGTCTTTGGTCAGTACTGTAGTGATTTCCTCATTTCTCAGTGAAGAACTTCGCATGGTTTTGGGATATCATGTTCATTTAGACCCCTGTGTCTTCAGCATGCACCAGCCTCATGCCTTTCGGTCTCTCGTCACTTGCTATTTGTAGCTGGGTGTGTATGCTTGCTCTGAAGGCTACCACCCTTCCACTTTAATCCCATCCTGTTTTGGTTTGACCATTATTTCAGCACCAGCTTACAGAAATACAGTTTATGCCATTGGTTCTTGTAACAAATTGAAGGATTTGGCAGATGTTTCAGATTTCTTCTTCCTTTGGTCACTCTCTCTATCGGACAAGAAGTTCAGGACACTTTCCTGTCTCAGATGTCTGTTTTCTAAATGCTTCAGAAAAGTGCATTCCCCGAGGTTTTTCAGGAAGTCTTTGAGAGCTGAGAGCAGAATTCAGATTTTCTGCATTTTATTTTTTATTATATCTGAGCTAGGGATACACACACTTTGTGGATGTGTTTCCTTCTTTTAAGAACAAACCGGGGGAGGGTGTTGTCTCTGATCTGGCAACACCATGCCACATGCGTCACGACTAGGTTCATATTCCTTCTACCTACACCACTATGTCTATTGCCACCCGCTACCCCCCTCCGCCCCAGCAGTCAACTCCATTAGGCTTTATAGGAAGCAGTCCTTTATTCCTATTGATAAGACAAAAATTCCTTAAAATACTTTGCCCAGCTTTTAAAACATTTATAAGCATAAAGCTAGCAGCAGTTACCACCATGTCCATTAAATGATCATTTTATAGGAGAAAATCCAGAGAAATCGTGCTTCCACTAGAAAACAAAAAATCCCATCAATCCACAATCCCTTTCCCAAACCATGCCTACACAGAAGAGACTCACAGTGACATTAGCTGAGGAAACTACTGCCTAACCATGCTCTTCATGCCTTCTCCAAGAAAAAGGTTTGAGCTATTTTGAAGTAGTTATGATCACATGTGTGTGAGCTCTCACCATTTTTAATCTACAGTACAGGGGTAGCATTTAATACTCTTTGACCCCCATAATATTATCCTGCTCTCTGAAAACCCAGACTGAAGGTGGTGCTTCTTGAGTACGTGGTCATGCTTCCACAAGGTAAGTCACTCTCCCTAAAACTACTCCCTGTCACACCATCTACCAGTTCTCTCCATCTCACCCATTGAAATTAATTAAACTGAATCAATTATTTTCCCTAAAAAAGATTACAAAAAAAATGTCCATTGCCCCACTAAAAATGGAAAATTCCACCTTGGCTACTTGAAATAATTATTATGTTTTGGTATGGTTAATATCTTGTGGTTGCCTGACTTCCAGTCCTCTCTCAGGAGTAAATAGTTCATATAGCAAGAGCTAACAAATTCTTGGGATATTTTTACAATAAGTATGAGATTCTAAGCTGACACAGATGTCCTGCTACCTAGCCAGAAAATGTGATTGCCCTGGCTACTGCAGTGCTATACCAGTAAAGGAATCTGCCTCTTCATCTAGCGTTTTAACAATATTTTGAGGCCAAAATCTATCTCCAACTGAAAGAACAGACTGTGTTCAACCCAGAAGTGGCAAAGAGCGACTCCTTCAGCTTAAGTCATTCATAGAAAATAAGCACTTTGCCTTTTGGCTGAGCGCCCTGTGCTCAATACTCTGTTCTCTACTCAAATGGCATTATCAAAATAGATCTTCCAGTACCATCTGATTCATTTTCTAGGCTGTGTGCAAAGATGTAGCTTCATCTGCAATTCATTTCATAGGTAAAAGAACATTATTGTTAAGGTTTATATTAAAGAACACCAAGCAAAGAGAGAGAGATTTATCACAAGCACCTCAACACAGACCGAGGTTACGGACCAAATCAATAGATCCAAAATCTAATTCTTTAGTCCTGGTTAATAGTCTCTTTCTTGAACTTTGCCTGCCCATGCCCATTCCCACACACCTTTTTCCCAAAACAATTATAGGTAAAGTATGCATTATCCTTATTTTATTTCTCCTGTAACCTGTAGGCATGCTAAGACAACTACCCATGGTCACCACTTGTTCCAGATGGCTACTTTGACATGAACTTTAAGATGACTACAGAACAAACAGTAATCTTACACACAGATTACTGATTATAGTTTCCCTATCTTATAATGCCCAGGCTTCTTAAACTATTCAGATATCTTTGCCTATTAACTGTCTGAAAAAGCACCGTGATTAGGAAGAATGCTCCTTCCTGTATCAGATGCTTCCATAATAGTCAGACCATTCAGTAACTCCCACCAAAGAGAGAATATGGCTCTTAACTGTGTTAGTATAATACCTTTTTTTAAATGAATACACTGACTGAACATTTAAGATATACAATCTTGATTTTTTTCTGTAGATGGTTTAACAGTCAAAGACATGCTAAGCCCTAGGGATTTTTTGTTTGAAAACCGCAGTCTTCAGCAATATATTCATGTTCTCATCAAAGTTATACTGAGATAACATCTTGTATTTAGTTAATAAGAAAATCCCACTACATCTTCATATTATCTTCACATTCTTTATCAGGCTTTGTAGCTGGAATATGCCTTCCTGCTGTAGACTATTTCACTATGTCCACAGTGTGCATGTGGTCTCATTTCTGTTTCCCCCTTATTTACTCCTCTGCGTGAAGAAAGCAGTGACTGGAAGGATGTCCACTTATCAGTCGTTGTCAGGAGCTGGCAATGGCAACAACAGGAAAGCTAACAGCCCAGAAATCTCTTCAACACTGAAGTGCAAGAGAAAAAGTAATCAAAATAAAATAAGCTTACAAGAAGTGAAAGAGTAAAGATTGCTTTTAAAAGCATATAGATACTTTATTTCTATTGGCATGAAAACAGGTGTTGCAGGACAGCCATGTGTTTGTAAGCACCGAGATAATTAATAGATAAAACAGCATTATTCATTGCCCAAAAATAGTGTTCCAAAATTTTGCAAACTACAAATCAAACATAATGCATTGAAAATCTGGTGGGGGAAGTTGCTAAGTCACTGTCCATCATATTTGAAAAATCATGGCAGTCAGGTGAAGTTCCCAACAACTGGAAAAAGGGAAATATAACCTCCATTTTCAAGAAGGGGAAAATGGAAGATACAGGAAACCACAGACCAGTCAGTCTCTCCTCTGTGCCTGGCAAGATCATGGAGCAGATTCTCCTGGCAATCATGCTAGGTCACATGAAAAACAACAAGGTGGTTGGTGACAGCCAGATTGGCTTCACTAAGGGCAAATCCTGCCTGATCAATTTGGTGGCCTTCTATAATGAGGTTATGGAACTGAGGGACAGGAGCAGAGCAGCTGACATCATCTACCTGGACTTGTGCAAAGCGTTCAACACTGTCCCACATGATATTGAATCATAGAATCATAGAATAGTTAGGGCTAGAAAGGTTCTTAAGATTATCTAGTTCCAATCCCCCTACCTAGAGGAGGGCTACAAGGATGATCAGGGGGCTGGAGCACCTCCCGTATGAAGACAGGCTGAGAAAGTTGGGGCTGTTCAGCCTGGAGAA